>NCKU01000536.1:0-38867 GCA_003675995.1 Dinothrombium tinctorium | reverse complement strand
AATGCCAACAGCGAAGAGGTTGCGAATGCCGCAATAAAATGTTTAGGCAACTCGACTTCATCTGTTGCTCAATGGACTATTGAGGATGTTGTAAATTGGTTGGAAACTCTGAAAATGGGTCAATACAAAGACGTTTTCAAAGAGAGTGCAATTGATGGCACAGAGTTGTTGCACCTGTCGCATGATACACTTTTAACCTCAATGAAAATTGGTTCGTCATATCTCATTTATTTCATATTATCATTTTTCTAATACAATTTTGACACACAGACACTCTCGGACATCGCAATAAAATTTTACGAGGACTGCAGGCTTTACGCAATCCTCTGTGGCAACATATTGCAATTTGTGGAGACGAGTCAATGGCAATGCCAGATGAACTTTACTGTCCCATAACTCACGAGTTTATGCACGATCCTGTGGTCGCCTCTGGTAATTTCAATCATTCGATGATCCTTTCACTTGACCGATTTTTCTATTCAGATGGTTACAGTTACGAGCGAGAAGCAATTGAAAAATGGTTTGAATCCGGTAACAATTCAAGCCCAATGACCAATGAGCCACTCACCGATCAGCGACTTATCACAAACCTTACACTTAAGTTGCTTATCAAAAAATATATCTCACCGTGAGATTCAATGCGATGCGAACACCTGACGAATAATTTTAATTATACGGAATGAAATCGATCGTTGTTTCACTGTTAACACTCACCAAAGAGAGCATATTTGAGGTCAATATCTTCGTTCGACTTCTCAAAAGAATTTTAACTCAGTCTTTTAAATGAGCTAATTATAATTAAATTGTTAGCTAATTATATTTATTACGTACGTTTCGTCAACGAAAAATTTTGTTCATCATCTCACGACATCGATTCAAAAATTGAATTTGGTAAATATACTTATCAAATCAAGGGATTTATAGCTGTGAATATAATTTTATACACACAGATCACGTGTTGTTTGTTAGAGTATAAAAAAAACGAAGAAAATTTCAATTTCACCAAATTTTCTTCTCTGAATTTAAGAAATCTTTAAAGATTTAAGTTCGTTGTAGAGTTTTCGTGGTTAAAAGTTATAATTTTCTTCAACGATTCATATCGACAATTTTATTTTCTCTATTTACACTGTTTTCTTTCTTCTGTTTCTTGACATGAAAATCTTTGTTTTCTAAAAACTTAAATAAAATACAACGAATTTCGATACAGTGTATCTTGTTACAATCAATAGATCAAATTAAAAAAAAAGGAAATGAACTTTACACAAATGGTGAGTGAGAGAGAAAGGAAAATATTAATATATATATATTTCATCAGAATCAACTCGATACTGAATTCAACATTACAAATATTTTTTGTGCTCTATAATTGACGTGTTTTCTGCGAAAGATTTTGTAAAAGTACTTGTTTCACACGCTCTAAAAGGTAATCGGATTCGGTGTTCGACAAGCCCGTTGTTTCCAGATGATGCTTTAAGCTAGTACACAGCTGGTAAAAAGAATATAATCGTTTTAATTGTTAAAAATAATTATTTACGTACTTTTTGTATATAAGAAATATCTCTTCCTTTGATTTTTTCGCTTAGACACAATGTTGACTCGTTACCACTGATTTTCGAGCAAAGTTCGCTTAAACGCGAAACAAGATTAAAGACAAGTTTCTCTTTTCTTACGAGTAGCGGCGAGAACTCATATGGAATGCGGTAATCACCCTGATTTCGAATAGAGAATATAAACTTTGTCTACAAGTCAATCACTTACTTGAGCGTTGAGCTGATCGCTCACCATTAGGCACTTGTATCTCGAAACGCAATTATTCTTTTGCGATGATTGTGTTGAATACGGACTTAAAATAAGCGCGATGAAAGGTTGATCGCCTTCAGCGAACAATTCCTGATATTTTGTTTGCGTTTCGAGATCTCTCAAACTTGGATTAGGAATAAAGGTAGGATGAGAATGATACCAGCCTACGACTCGATATCCTCCTTTTAACAGTTTTTCTGATGCAAGAGCTTGAGATACTAAAGAGCAGAGTGTATAATTTTAGAAATGAAATGATTAAAATATTCAAACCTGGATCCATTTCACATTGCAGATCGGTGGTAGAAGCTGTGAGACTTTCACATGGTTCAGCTGTAAGGACATGCAATTGACAAAGAAGAGGGCAAAATCGTCCACCGAGTAAACCAATAACTTCATTCTGTACACAATGTGCGTGAACGTCAATAATTGCAAGTGCTTCGACACTTATCATCAGCTCAAATGGTGGCTAATGAAGAAATTTATTAGGTTATTATGCTGCGAGATTAAAACATACTTTTGTTTCTTCTCCGTATTTTTCGCACCGAATAAGTTTAAATGGATTTGGTCGTGTCCTGGACGCCTTGAATACATCGTGTTCTAATGCAACAGGCACATTTGTTAAGTTTTCGGGTTCCGAGTTTTGTGTTTGAGTGTCGTCGACACATTCCTCACGTTTTGATGAATCACTCAACTGTGTACATCCATTTGAATCTGGCAAAGGATTGGCACAATCTTTGAAACCATTTTGGGAGTTACATTCAGTTTTGTTCAATGATTGTTGGTTTGCAGATTGTAAAACGTTTGTATTTGTATTCGCATTTTCAGGAAGGGGTTGATTCTTCATCGCATTATTTTGTTGCGAGTCTTTCTTTTTAAAGTTTGCGAACACATTCTCTCTTTCGCTTTCGGGTATTGTAAAGCCGGACGCGATTGGATCAATCCCTAACCTAACCATTTCATTTAAATAATAGGATTTTTTCGTTCTCGTCTTCTTATTCGGACTATCCGCATCGTTACCATCATTGTGAGTATTTTTTCGCTTTCGCTCTTTCAAACCGTCTGTATTCGTTATATTGCTCGTACAAATAACATCACTCGAGGTGCTATCATTGTTTATTGCTCCAATTTTAGTCAAAAATCTACAAACACGACCAACGCTTATTACAGTACCAATACCACGATGAATAGCAATCATTTCTCTGAATTTAATAGGTCGTGGTTTGCGTTTATTCCATTCATCGAGAAACAAATTTCGAATAAGCATATATTGCTTTGGTTGTAAATACGCTTTGTCGGTTTTAGTGGAGAAAAATTCCGGAAACCATTGGATTTCGATTTTCGAAACACTGTTCCGATCGAGTGTAAACTCATCTGTAACTGTGAAGTTCTCTTCGCACATCGCCTTATTCTTTGGTAAATCTTCATCGCTTTTCGTACTCTCTTTTTGAATCACACTTTTTTCGATTAAAGTTTTCTGCTCATTATTGATATTTATGTTTTCTACACTCTGCTCTATTATTTCAGCGACCAAAACATTATTTACGGTTTCAGTAACATCTGTACTGTAAAAACCATTAACTGAAGTAACAGAATCAATGTTTAACGGTTTCAATTCTTGATAAACATTTGATTCCGAGTTTGAGCTGCTTTCAACACCGATCTCAAAAGCTGGCGAAAGATTTTCGCAGACATTCATTTCGTGAATTGCTTCCGAATCGGTGATCTCGACTTTTGACGGTGTTAAACCACGAGGTAACTCTTCGTACACCGAAGATGAGGTGATGAACTGAGCAAATGTTTGTTTAGCGAAATAATCACTATCTTTCGAATCAGCTTCAATACATAAAAGACTAGACGACTTTTCGAGTTCAACGCTTGAATCGAAATTAGAATTGGCGCTTTCGTTGTCAAAACCCACCGCGCGTTGACTATCGTTAACGGTACCCGTATCCAACACTATGCAACCATCGATGCGATTGTTCGCGCTTTTCACAGCAACAACACGACCGCTGTCCATTTCGCTTTTTTCTTCTTCCGAAAATGTTCGTAAATAATCAGCTTTTCGAGAGCGAAAATCAAAACGAAGTTCGCATTAAAGCGCACATTGTTCTGATGAAACGAACTTTGAACATTTCGGCGTCGCTTTTGTTTTTAATGGCGTTTTTTAACTAAAAGCTGCTTTGAAGAAACACAAATTAACCGATCGCAATCAATTGGTCGTGTTTACGACATTTAGTGTAAAAAAGTGAAAACAATGCGTTCGCGTTTAAAGCGAGAGTAAAAAACGAAGCAAAAAAATTCAAAAATTACAATCACTCGACATTTGTGCGAACATTTTGCGCGAAGTACGCATTTTCCCCGCAAACAAGTACGACGCGCGAATACCCTGCGTTCGAAGTGTTCGCCGCTGTTCGAAGCGAAACGAAACCGAACGCCGCTTTTTCACCGCTCGCTGGTGAATGTTTTCCACTTTCGCCCCGAAATCACGTTGCTTTCAAGGATTCGCAGCGTTTCGCCGCTTACACGCGTCGCGCGCGCATCGCTCTCACTTTCCGCGAAGTGTTTATTCTTTTTTCTAAACGCGTTTCAAAACAAATTACACTCGCAATTTGCACTTCACTCTCGAAGCGATTTTCGTTTCGCCGATTTCAAGCGAACACCGCATTCGCTGATTCTCGAATTCAATGCACAAACATTAATTGACGCCACTTTGTAAAATAAATGTCACCGCATGCGACATCTATGATTCTCGCGCGCGTCACGTGAAGCGCTGTGATCGACGAGTGTATATATAGTGGCGTTTGAAATGTAAAGAAAACAAAATACTTCAAAACTGACTGTTTACACTTTTACGGTGAACCGACACTCTTTTGGTTTCAACTTTTTTTTGTGAACGAGTAACAATTCACTTTTCTTTCGAAGATGAAACTGCTGTTTTCGTTCGCTTCGATCGCTTTATTCTTAGTTGGTGAGTATTGATTTAACGATTAGAACTTCACTTCATTTTTCATTTTGTGCTCGTTTTTTCGTTACTTTTCATAATTATTGATTAATAATTAGTTTTAAATTTAATGTAAATTTTCTTTTCGCCGCTATTCACATTTGATGTGCCATTGTTTTGTGTGCTGTCGTTCGGAAAACAAATGCAGCGAGAAAAAGAAAATTAACACTGAAATCTATAAACAAAGCTTTCTCATCGCATTCCGTTTTGATTAATAATTCTTACTTTAGTCAACTTTATTTGTAAACTTAGCTCTCATTCGGTCGATGTTTGTTTTAAAAGCAAATCATTTTTCTTTGTTCTTTGATTCTTTGAATAAGAAGAGTCATTTTCAAAAGAAAGAGCTGAAGTAACGATTGCGAAATACTTGCTTCACGTTTCTTATTTTAAGTGTTCGCAATTAAAAAAGCATTGAAAGCTAACGAAGAAAACAAGATTTTCAAATGGCACATATTTCTTATTGGATTCACGTGAACAAACTTACTTTTGAAATTACATCGAATTGATGACACATTTAAATTGTTTGTTAAATAATTAAATAAGTGAATTAAGGAATAATCGAAAAGAAAAATTATCTACGAATCTAAGCTTCGTCTCTCGTTTGTTTACATTTCTCTTAAAAATTGTCATTTTTCAAAGTGAAAGAGGAAAACACGCACCAACTCGATTATGCTTCTCATTCTCGTCTCTTCTTATCAATTTATTAATTTAATCGCATCAATTTTCATCTCTTCTTTCGTTGAGCTTAAATTTAATTGAATTTCAAAAATTAAATCATTTCATCGAATCGTTGTCGCAGAGCGCCCCAATTTTACCAAAACTGTCCATTGTTAGTTTTCAAAAAGTGTACATCGTATCATAAAATCAATAGCAACTGCAGAGCATTTTTTGTTTATTTGTTTCTTTTTTCTATAAAAGCTGATTTTTCCAAGATAAAATTAACCATTTTGCGCAGCATTTAAATTTCATTGTGATTGTTATTTGCCTTCCTTGAACAGGTTGCTATTCAACGCCAGGTTGTACCTCAACAGAGGTACCGACTCCTCATTCTGAATGCAGTGTATGCACCAGTTTAGATTCGTTTTCTATAAACGTATCAAACAAATACACAAAGAAATGGTTGGTTAATGCGCTGATCAAATGGTGTGAAAAATCTGGCAATAACGCCAATTTTAGAGTGGTATGTTTATTTAATGATGTCTAAGTTCAAGTGCTTTTTCGAATTCCTCTGATTAGTTCTCTGAACTAAGTGTTTGTTTCTACTTTTATCTGCTCAATTTGATCTCATTTATTTTTATCACGTTTTCTTGAAATAACGATCGTCTTCAAATTAAATTTTAAAGAGTATAAAATTATCAAACATCTTTTCCCCTCTAGTGTTACTATTTGGTTAACGATGTAATAAAAACTGTTCCTCGACTTGTAAGTAAAGGCATTCATTTAAAACTCTTTCAGCTTGGTCTTACTTAGAAACAAGAGGTCTGTCGCCAACCGAATGACAGTGGGCTAAACGAGAACTTCACACCACAAGTATATCAACAAGATGTCCAGGATAATATTACTTGTCAATTTTGTGTAAATATTATCACTCACTTGAAGTGCATTGTATCATCGAAAGAAACAGAAGCTGAGTTTAAACTTATTCTCTCGAAAATATGCACTCATTTGGGCTCATTTAGGAATGAGGTACACTTAACAATTTTTACCACCATTCACTGAACTTTTCTATTTAGTGCGTTAACATGCTGGATCAGAATTTAGAGGACATATTTAACTATTTAAGAAATGTTATAAATCCTGAGGGTGTTTGTAAAGACGTGGGAGCTTGCTTAGCTCATTCTTTACAATCAGCTAGTCCACTTCCTTCGATTGAAGAAGTAATAAATTTGTATCCAGTGCCTTATGAAAAAATCGATTACCGAGACGCAGTTTTCAAATCAAAAGCTAAACCTTACGCAATTGCTTTTGGCCCCCAATGCTTTCTCTGTAAGAAAGTATTTGAGTATGTTTACAATTACATCAAAGAGAAGGAAAATAAGACAGACGAAGTTATAATTGAAGCACTGGATAAAGTTTGTGATGAAATATTTTCGGATGCAGCAGAAAGACAAAAGTGCAAAAATTTCATTAAAACCTATGTCACAGATATCATTTATTACATTAAAATGGCAGCTGAACCTGAAATTGCTTGTTCGTTGATGGGCTTTTGTGTCGCAATGGAATTTAAACCAGTCGAACCAGTTCATCTTCAAAAACCTGATTGTATTCTCTGCAAAAAAATTATGCAATGGATTTACGATGAATTAAAAGATGAGCGAACACGAGAAGCTATTGAACAAGCGCTCGATCGAGTGTGCGATAAAATAATGCCTTCAAAAGATGTCGAAAAATGTAGACAGCTAGTGAAAGAATATACTGAAGAAATAATCAATGTTGTTACTACTGTCACAACAGCTCCTGAAGCATGTGAATTGCTTGGATTCTGTGCCTCTGTCAAAATATCCAGTTTCCTGGAGATCGAAAAAACTGTTATTATGGATTCTGGATTTAAGCCAGTGAAAGAATCCCATCGTGTGAAGCCAGATTGTATTCTTTGTAAACAAATTATGAAATGGGTTTACGATCAATTGAAAGACAATAAAACTGAAGAGGCAATTCGAGAAGCATTAGATGAAGTTTGTGAAAAAGTGATGCCGTCCGCTGAAGTACAGAAATGCAAAGACTTTATTGATAAATACGTTGATCAAATCATAAATATCATTATTTCAGCAACAGATCCTGACGAAGCTTGTCAATTACTTGGTTTATGTACCAATATTCACTTATTTCCATTTACGAAAATAGAGCACTCAGTGGCCATAATTCCTTTTGTCAAAATCGAAAGAACAGCAACGAAAGTGGTGAATCGTTTTCCTGTTTTTGGCGCTTTATGCGATATTTGCCGACAAGTGTTTTCGAGACTCAATAGTCTTGTTACCAATCCAAAATTGAGAGAAAATGTAATTGCTGCGTTGGATAAAGTATGCGATTCATTTTTGCCCGATTCGAAGAAATCTGAATGTAGAGACTTTGTTGAAAAGTATACTAACGAAATTATCGATGTGATCGCTAAAGAAACTGATCCGGAGCTTGCATGTTCCATGCTTAGACTTTGTAAATTTAACAAAATCGAAAATAGAGTGAAAGTTGCATCACAGAAAGAAGTGGAGGAAACTCGAAAACCAGTTGCCTCGATTAGAGATGACTTCTGTTATGTATGTCATATAACGGCCCATTTCATTCAAGAAGAGCTTTACAACGTCAAAAACGAAGAAGCGATCAGAAATTATATCGAAAAGCATGTTTGCGGTCTCTTACCTACCGTCGATCGAAATTTGTGCGATTCCTATATTAACGAATATGGTGCGCAAATTGAACAGTTGATCGCACAAAAGCTATTCGATCCTACTGTTCTCTGCGATAAAATGTTGAGAATTTGTCCGGCCCCGAATAATACTCAAGATGTTAATGTTCCATTTGAATTGATTAAACCATCAAAAGAGAAAATATGCAAAATATGTATGAAGGCAGTCGATCGACTTGATCAAGTATTGCAATCATTCGACCATCAATCAGTCGAAAAAAACATCAGCTTGATTGCGGCAACGGCCTGCAAAGTGTTTCCAAAAGAAGAAAGTTTAGAGGTTTGTATTCACATCCATTTTATCCTTTTCATTAATGTTTTGACGGCAGTGTTCGAAAATTGTGAACACATATGGATCAGCTTTTCTCGAATTAAACAAAGATTTAACTGACTCTCGACAAGTGTGCAAGTCAGTCGATCTTTGCTTTATCCCAGGTCAGCCGCATCTTCTCGGCGGTCACAAATGCACCTACGGTCCTGACTACTGGTGTCACACTGCAGCTCACGCTGACGCTTGCAAAGTTAGTATTGAAATTGATAGAATCGTGTGCTAATCCTATTTCATTTTTAGGCAACTGCATACTGCAAGCATAAATACTGGAAACCAATTCAGTAACTTAATACGTGATACTCGCTGTTTGACGGCAATTTTTACATTTCGCTTATTTTATCTTATTGTATTACTTAAACTGTAACTCATAAATAAACACGATAATTTGGAAACTATTTATATTCTCTACAGTTTGGGAAATAATAACATTTCTATCCCAAAATCTACATCAACTTTTATCGGTGAATTCAATAATGTTTTACCTTAAATGTTCAACTTGTCACTATAAGTTAATTTTTTATGCATATGATGTTCAAATATTGATACAACATTAATTGTGAGTTATAAAAAATTGATGTAGCAAAGTTATTATTTTATGTTACGTATACATAACATAAAGTTAACAGTGAGTAAAATTTAAAACAAAAGTTTTAAAGCGAATATTAAAGCCAATATATGTCAGCAGGGTTACATAAGCCAAATATGTAAGTTACAATTATTGATAAAAGATGCCGATAGGAGTTCCATAAGCTGAATTGAAAACGTTTTTTAGTCCACGACTGTACTTTCTCAATTAGATTTACCTGCAACAGATGACAGCAGCCGGCCTGTAAAGTTGTCCAAATATTTTGCCATCGAATGTAGCTAAATTATTGCGCTTGCAATCAATGTTCGAAACAGCGCAAGACTTGAAGAAGAAATTAGATATCTGTAAAGTGGTTAAGATAGAGTCAGAAAAAATCAAAAAATTTGATTTTTTTTAGATTTCTTTCGCTTTCTTCTTTTATTTTATTTAAAAAATTTTAAGAAAAAAATCCGAACAAAGCAATGATGTTTCTGTTCGCAATTACCTTATATCCTCAGATTATATTCCATGCACTATAGTGTGAGGTTCTGCTACCCGTCGCTATACCTCGAGGTTTAGTGCTATGGTAACCTTTATTTTCTACGGGATCGTTGCCAGTGGCAAAAAGAGCTTTTTTTCATTTTTAAGCAAATTGTTCTCCCCTCGAGGTATAGTGCCATGGCACATAATCTGAGGATATACGGCATGTCGATACCTTCAATTGTTAAGCTGTTTCGAACACTGACTTGTATGCTTAACTCATCTTCGTTTGCTTTCATGCTTAACACCAATATTGGATCATTCATTTTCATGGCTAAGAGTTTTGATAATTAAAGTGGGTTTTTTTCGTCGCTAAATCGGTAAATAAAAAGACATTTTCGATAAATTTTCAGTTAAGTGAGAATTTACTCAGCTCACTCGGTAAAAATCATTAAGTAAAAAAATTGTTAAATTAAATGAACTTTACCTGTAATTTACAAGAGTTCACTAAATCTGACCAACCGAAATTCTTGAAATTGTTGTGAAATTGAAAAATGAAACAAGCAATAATATAATTCAATTTTTTAGAGTTCAAAAAATTGGTGAAAATACTTTCAAATATAAAACAATAAAAAAATTGCCGATTAGGATGAAAGCCCAAATAGCTCAAATGTTGCATTAGATTAAAATCGGTTGTAAGATTTTTTTATTAGAATTGAAAGTTCGAATCCTAAAAATTTTCAAAAACGAATAAAAAAGCAAACATTAAAATATTCCAGATTAAGAAACGATATGATTAAAAGAAATTTAATATAAAAAATTTAAAAGTTGTTTTTTGTGGCAATTGACAATACAAAAATTCAAGCTTTTCACTTTTTAAAATTCTTCGCAAAAAAATTTAAATTTTGAAAATGTTTCTCTCACTCTATTTAGGAACTCATTATTTTAATTCATTTTGAAAATAATGTTTTAAATCAAAAATACAATGAGTTTAATAAGAGCATGAAGATCTATGTTAAAACATTTCTACATGAAAGTTTTGCAGTTTTGAAGTCACCTTTTCGAATACTTACGTTTTTACATTTAATTGTTTGCTCTGTTTGACACCATTTAAACATCTCACTGTCACAATTGAAAAACCGACACTAAGTGAAATATTAACTATTGAATCATTTTTGCTTTTAACTCAATGTTTAAATTTTCGTCTTATATGAGCACTGTGGTAATAATACAAAAATGAATTAAATAAAACACGGCTTTGAAAGCATGTTTTTGTATGAATAAATAAAAATTAAGCATGTCCAATGTGACGTTTTATGAAATGCAGTGAAGTGTTCTGTTCTCTCTGTGTAGGAAAATTTTTTCTGCCGCATCGTAGTCTTTCTTGTGTTTTTTATCTCTCTCCAATATTTGTAAATTCAGAGCTTAGATCACATTGAATGGAAGGTTAGTTTAAATTTTGAACTTCTAAGTATCGATCGTTCAAAGTCTCAATGATAATTTAAATCGCTGAATGCAAGAGATAACAGATAACAAAGCTTTTTCGGAGTTCGTTTGCATGTTACCGTCGTTTCTTGTTTGCGGATAATTCAATTGAATGACGTGAAATTTTCCGAAATCGGACGTTTGATAAAATAGCAAAACGCACGCAATAATTATCTTTATTTGAAACCCTCCATCCCTGATATCCTGAAATCTTCTGCATCAATCTTACCTGTACCATTGATGTTATTTCTACATCCATTCTCTTCGTGCGTCACGTCTTACTCTTATTCGTAAAAGAAGCAAAGCATCAAGTAAATTGTGAATGTTTTTTCTTGTGACTTGGTGGGAGCAGATTATCATTCGATGATCTCTTCTTAAAAAAAGAATACGATGGTGACCCCAAAGGTTTTCCGATGTCATTCATCTTTTCCCCACTACTTAATATTTAACACCTAACTAAAAGCTTACGATTGACGCTCTGAAAGAAACAAGTGATCCTCTCTTTGACCACTTTGAAAGTTGCTTCAAATTTGGCACAACTGATCTCTTGAAACAACTGATTTGAACTCTATATAAACATTAATCATGAAAAAAGAATGAAACTTGCAACCAAAATGTACAACTTTCAAATCGGTATTTTGAATCTTTAATTCTTCAAATATTAACAAGAAACTTAACAATAAATGAAATTATTCTGAAAAATCGGATGATGTGAAAATAACTATACCATTAAGCTATGCAATTAGAAGAAGCAAAAATAGCCAACAAGACGAGAAACCATATGAATTAAAAATGGTAAAAATATATTCCAAAGCATAATTAAATTCAAAATTTACAGATTAAAAAATAATAATAAATTAATAACCTAACCTGAGCTTACCTAACAAAGCTTGTAAGCTTACCTTACATCCCAGACTGGTTTACTTGATATAGATTTTTCTTTCTTTCATCGAAAGACCGTAAAGGCATCATTCATAATGCGGCTGGAATTTGCATTTTGCAGCACTCGATCTAATGAGTTCACACCGTTGCAGAGGCGGTTTTGATTCAAATTCATTTTACATTTTGACGATGGTTCTTATTTATATTATCTGCTTGACATTTTTTATCCTTTCTACAAAACTGAATCTCGAAACTGTTACCTATTATTAAAAACAGTTGCAAACTATATTTTCATAATTTTTATAAGTTTAACATAAAGATTAATTTAAATAGTGAAATCAAACATTTTGAGAATCAAAATTTGTCAAGTTCGGCGTCGCGCTTTTTTAGAGTTTTTCAGAATACACGATTTCTTTACAATTTTACGTAATTTGGAGAGTTAAACAAGGCATTGAGTTACATACGATAAAATGTGAAGTGCAATAAGTCTGTAATATTGTTTATTTCTTATGTATTTCTTATTTTTGTTCAATTTTACTTTTATACTTAAACACAATAGCTTTGAATTCAATACGAGAACGCACTACGTATGGCTGAGTTGTCACAATTATTTTATTTTTAAAGATATCTGTAGTCAGAAGCTTGAAAATCATTCTCGCTTTTTACTGTTTCGCAAGTGCTGTAATTTGTATTCACTGAATTTGTATTGTAAATCATTGATTCTGTTTTGCAAATCGCATCATTCGAAACGTGTGTATCGCTAAATAAGAAGAATCATTCATAATATTTTCGTTCGTAGAAAAGCAACACTCACTGCTGTCCATTTGAATGTTGAAAGCTACACGACGAAAAGGCGCAGGTAATCGAAGAATGTCGTCTTTCGTTTGTGTTCTCGTAAGATTGTTGCGAACTGTAATCAAGAGGAAGAATATCATCTTAAATGCAAAACTTTTGCTTGATTTTACCAAAAGTAATATTCTGTTGAATTCGAGTGATAGATTTCACTTTCATGAATATTCGTTTGTGGCACAATTGTTTCATTCTCTATTGTGTTGCAGACAGACACATCTTCGCAAGGTGTTATTTCTATTGAATTATTTGAACAAACATACAAATTGTGATCTAGCGGTTGTTGTTTGTGCTCGTGCTCGTATGAAGAATTTTCAACCTCGAGCATTTCTGTTTCTGGCAAAAAGAAAAAAAAAGATGAAATTAATTGAAATTTGAGCTTAATAAAAAATCTCACCGATTCGGTCGAGACGTGGAGTCGAATCATTCGGAATATTGTGAAGAAAATCTTTTGTGTATTCGTCCATATTAATGTATTCGATAAGATACAAAATATAGTCATCAAACATCAATCGCAATAAATGGAATGAGCCTTTGAGAAGAGCGCGAATCAATTTTGATTTGATCGAAATCAAGTGAAATTACCGAAAGTGGAAGCACTGTGAATTGTCATGTCTCTAATTATGCGGGAACCAATTGACGACCAAAGCATGAGAAATTGTCTAGCCAAGAAGCGAATCGATGCCTTCTTCTTAAGTGATGGCTAAACATGTAACAAGTAAGAGGAAAGTAGGAGAAAGTAATTTTCATCATACATAGACAACACATTTTCGAACTAAAACATCCAACCATTCCAGATACGCTTCGATCGGAGAATCTTCTTCAATTAACTTCTCAAATTCTTTACAAGCTAAAAAAGTGAAATCGCATAAGACACAAATTATGAATGATTACAATTCGATTACCATTGAGCATTATTTTATAGTTGTAATCATTGAGATCACTTTGTTCGACACTGTAAACAATTTCTCTGCAAATGTTTTGAATGTCGATTTGTTTCCAATCGTTGAGCATTTGAGAAGTGACTTCGTTGTTGTGAACAACCATTCGAGAAGCTTGAGACAAGTGACTGAGCGACGTTTGACGTCTCAATAATTGTCCAAATCTACGCGCTAATTCAAGCTTAACGATGCGTAGATTTTCGGGCACATTGTACAAAGCCATTTTTAGCCACGATTCGAGTTCGTGTGAGAATTTGCGTAAAATTTTACTCAAACTGCGTTATAAAAATTGCAAATGAATGTGAATCAAGTTTTAAATTTCTAAAAAACTTTACGAATAGATTTATAGCGCGCGTAATTTATCTAATTCAAAATTCTGAGTAAGAGAAATGTGCAAGGCAGAAGCGAGCTTCATCTTGTTTTCGATCTGATTTTAATAAACAGTTAGTCGGGTTTTGGCTTCAAAAATTTGTAAGAGTGAACGATGAATTACGAAATATTACACTAACACAATAACAATAATTTACACTTACTACAATAACAATAACTACACTTACAATTACAATAACACATTACACTATTCATTGTAACTCATGTTAAAATTATAACATTTTATTTGAATTTGATTAGAGATGTGGTTTTTCGGTAAAACGCCGATCTCTGATTTTAATCGGCAAATAAAGTAAATCTCTTTGGCCATGAAAAGGAATAAAAAACAGTTCATTTTGACATCTCTTTTAAATACTGAAATTGCCGAATGGCGTTGTAATCCCGATAAATGCCGAAAATAGACTTTAAATATATAAAATAATTTTATCTATTTATTTGAATTTATTTGCTTAAGCATACAATACATGTCAAATGCATGCCTTTTGAGCGTTTAAAATGGAAAAAATATTCATAATATAAATTGAACAAAGTTTACCTAAAAATCATGATCTTTTAAAAATAATTAATACGAAGCAAAGCTTCGACTTCAATTTTAAAACAAAGTTTTCTCTTTTTGTATCAGTGAGCGTCAAAAGATCTTTTTTATTGTAAAAAAAAAAAACAATCTTTCAAAATTTCATCATAAACTCACTAACGAAAATATTGAAAAGATAATATTGTTCGTTATAAAAAATTCTTTTTATAAATTTAATTTAATAACTGCCGATTTAACTCCTGATTTTACTTATTTTAACTGCCGATTTCCCGACCGATTTTGCAATTTTTAACTACCGAAAATCACATCTCTAATTATGAATATTTTTTTCCATTTTAAACTCTCAAAGGGCATTTGACATGTATCGTGTGCTAAAGCAAATAAATTCAAATAAATAGATGAAATTAAGTCTATTTTCAGCATTTATCGAGATTACAACTCCATTCGGCAATTTCAGTATTTAAAAGAGATGTCAAAATGATTATTTTTGATCCCTTTTCATGGCCAGAGATGTTTACTTTATTTCCCGTTTAAAATCAGAGATCGGCATTTTATCGAAAAATCACATCTCTGATCATAATAAAAAGTTTTATACAATTTCGCAAATTCATTAAATTTTCCCAATCTCTTAAATTTTTATTTAAAGAATTGAATCTTTTTGAATAAAAAATGAAAGGCGATCTATCACAAACTTTATTCTAGTAAATGGATATTTAATAAATTTACCTAAACGATTAGATTGATAAAATTCAAAACTTTGATAAAATTTATGAAAAACTAATATTTCTTTATTATGCAATCGAAACACTATTTCAAAAAACTTCAGGTCTCTTCGCAATCAATATTTAGAGTTTTTAAACGTTGTTCACAACACATATATGAAGAATTAATTTTTTCTGAATTTTTTGAGCTTCATTTTCATGAGTATTAATTTTGCTTCATGTTTATCTTAATTTAATGTCTCATTTTATAGATTGCTATTTTCGGATATATATTGCGATTCGGCTGAAAAGTCATGAACTTTTCGCAGGATAATCAAAATTTTCTTTACTACAAAAAATCTATTTTCCATATTTTTTCTAATATTAATAATCTTATTCGGTAAGCATTCATAAAGAAAACAATCTGTTCATTTCTTTTCATAAATGATTACATTAAGCGCTTACCAGCAGCTTTGTAATTAAACTTATTTTTGTGAAATTATTACCTTTCGAAATATACCGTCGACAGTAAAAAGTTTCCTACAGCTAAAAGAACACTTCACTGCATTTAATGAAACGTCACACTGGACATGCTTAATTTTGATTTATTTAAACAAAAACGTGGTTTTAAAGCGGTGTTTCATCTAAATCGTTTTTGTATTAATGTCACAGTGTTCAGACACGACGAAAATTAAAATTATTGAATTAAAGGCTAAAAATGAATCAATCGTAAATTCATTCATTTCGTTTCATTCAATCATTTCGCGTAGCGTCGGTTTTTCTGTTGTAACAGTGCGAAAGTGGTTAAAAAGGTGGCAAACACAGGAAACAATCAAATGTTAAACTGGAAGTGGTCGGAAAAAAGTGACCTCAGATCTACAAAACATTCAAATAAAAAATGTTGCAACTAAAATCCCGTCTTTATCTTTATTTCAAATTTATTGTATTTTTGAATTAAAACAGTATTCTCGAAATAAATCAAAATAATGCACATTTTGTTTGACTTTATGTGATTTGCAGCGAAGTATTCATTTAGCTGTAGGAAACTTTTTTCTGTCGACGGTAGTACATCAAACTTAACTTTAGAGTTCATACTTAAAAAATCACAAAATTAATCAGTTTTAATTGATTTCAAAGGGTGTCGTCTTGTTTTGCTCACTCTTTTTAACCAACTCGTGATGAAAGTAAAATAGGTTTAATAAACCGTCGCTCAAGCTAATTGTATTAGAGGGAGAAAGCATATAAAAATTCGCAGCTGAAACTAAACAGTGAATGTTGAGGTAATAAAAGCGATCGGACTGTCAGGTCAGTGACCGTTTTTGCAATCGTAACCTGCATTGCAACCAGAACAGTCATGAAAACTGATAATGTCCAAAAAACTAGTTGAAAGTAATGCTTTATCAGAAACTAAAAACAATAAAACTTTCTGTGAAGTAAGTTTCAAATACTATATATCATTTTACTTAAAAAAACCACGATACAAATATATTGAGTGACAATTTATTAAACTTATTTCAATTTTAGTAATAGTGGGCGAAAAAAGGGGCAACAATTTGGTTTTCTAACAATGCATAAATTATAAAAGCTGTGTGTAACTTCAAAAGGCTGTACAATATTGCAATAAAGTCTGTTTTGAAATGATTTTACTTTTAAAAAGTATGAAACGAGAAAGCGTGCTTTTAAGATCGCCGATAATTGATTTACTTTCTTAAATTGATTAAATTTTTTAAAAATCAACTCTGCTTTTGAATTCGCACTAATTTAAAATTAAATTTATAAAAATCATAATTGTTTTGAATATCGAATAAGCTACATTAATAGAATTCGAAACCATACTAACGAAAATAAAACTTTCTTAAAGCCATTTTCCACACAAATTTTTCTGTTTTTAATTAATTATCCTTTTTGCATTTACATAATGCTGAAGAGAATATTGGTGGCGACAACTAAGCGGTTTTCAAATCAAATATAAAAAAAACTCGCGTTGCCTAAATTACTTGCACAACATTTTACTCGAAAACAATTAGCAAAAGTAATTTGATAGCATTGATTACCTATCTGGTAGTGTTTGCAACGCTGATGGGAGTAAAACATTTCCAACAGACTTGTAGAGTATCGCGTCGCAAATTCCAATTAAATTGACAAAAGCGTTTGAAGAGAGGACCGATGAAAGATGAGGAGGCACCCCTTGCCAAAAATATAGTACAAATGTTTGGACCTCATCAAAATTGGCTCGTATTACCGTATCCAATATTCTTTGACAATGAGCGCGATACATCATTAAAAATGTGTTCGTCTAAATGTAAAAACGCTGCTGTTCGATATTAATTTCATCTTGAAAATGCGTGTATTCACCTTTTCAGAATCGAGCGATTTCGGCAATTTTAATTCTTTTAAATTTGGGAACTCAGGCAACATTGTGCTCCCGCGGTTACGCGTCGAATGCGACGGACCCACATTGTTCATCTGTTTTCAATGTTCATCATCTGTTCGGTGAAAAGTTCGCCTAATTTCAAACGTTACCTGATTTTTTGGGCTGCTGCTTACTAAGCTTTCGTTGCGCGTCATTTCGGTCGGATTACTGCTGTAGAGAGAGAGAGAGAGAGAAACATGGAGGAAGATGATCATTTTCTATATCAGACAATACAAATACATTAATTTAGACATAGACAAAAAATGCATTTATTTACTTAATTAATAATTACTGAGTAAAAGCTAAATTAATTAAAGAAGTATTAATAGAAATAAAAGTTGTTTTTATTACTTCGGTTTCAATTATTACTGTTATCCGAGTTTAGCTTTTATATTAGAGTTTGAATTGCAAAATAAAGTTCTAATCCTGCATTGATATGAAGGGGCATTTCATTAAATGAAAATTTCAATTTAATTTAGATGTAGAGATGAAACGTCAATGAAGTTACTGTGATTTGTGTGATAAAGAATGGGCGAAAAAAAAATAAACTGATCATTGTACAGAAAAGTATGCAATAAAAGCGGAAACTAGAGAGACAGCGAGAGAGAGAGAGAGAGAGGGAGAAAGAGAGAGAGAGAGAGAGAGTGAGAAGAAGTGAAGAGTAAGAGAATGAGAGTGAGTAAAGAATTTTTGCAATAAAAATAATAGAAATGAAAATGAAAACACGCGAAAGCAAAATTGGAATTTTCAAATTTTTAATTTTACCCTTAATTTAGATTTTTATTATTATTTTTATTTCTTCTTTACAAACTTTCGCTTACGAACAAAAATGAAAATTAAATGCGTGGAGATTCTTTCTTGAACTAATACAGCGCTGTCTGCTTAACTCGCTTAACATTCGAAAAGCAACTGTGAAAGCTGCTGTTGTTAGCTAGATTCATTCGAGTGTTATTTTGAAAATTTATTTATATATATTATTGAGCAACGGCTTAAATACCATTCATTTTAGTCTTTAATTAAATTAAAGCTTAGTTAAATGAAAATTTAAATCGAGAAAAACTTTTTTTCATTGTCGTACACGAAATGCGCGTATGTGTAATAGAAATAAATATTCGCCGACTAAAAATTCGTAGCATTTCGAAATCGATTCTTAATTTTTAAAAGTTGGTAAAGTGAAGAAGTTTACGACTATCGAAGAAGTTTACGACTGGCGAAAAGTTTTGACTATGTGGCAAAAAGACAACGACGAAGACGACAAGGTGTGTCTTTGTTTTTAAACACGCGCAAAAATCGTTTTTGTAAACCTATAAGTATTATACACGTTATTTTAGCTCTATTTGTGGGCTGACAATGAAGAACATATCTTTGCATTCTTCGGATAATAAGAGATACAACGCATAGGTACACAATAGAAAGCGGAGAAAGAGAGCGAGAGAGAGAGAGCATTCTCTTAAAAAAGCGAATGTAATAAAAAGCTCGTCAAACGTTGACATACGAAGAATCAAGAAGAAGAGGAGCGAAGAGCGAGAGTAAAAATCAATTGCATCGCGTTCTTCGCACGATTAGCTTGTGACAGATGAAAAGAGAAAGAATATGTCGATTGTGAAAGAGGAGAAGGATGAAAACGAGCAACAAAACGCGAAAGAGATGATGATGATTTATAGTATAAAATACTTTTAAAAACGCATCCATCGCTTCTCTTTTCGACGCGTGTGTTTCATTAATTTAGAACAGAAAATGAAATTTTTCAAACACTGAACATTTCAAATTTGCTTTCTTCTCTTCACTTCAAATTTCATAAAATCAAATTTTCACTATATTCTCCTCTTTTTAAACAACTCGTGTTTTATTGCTTATAAACTTTTTTGTTTGAAAAACGTTTCGCTGACATTAGAACATTATTATTATCCGCTCACATTTTTAAAACACATCGTTTTATGTGTTAAATATTGTGAGTATGAAGTTTATGTTTTAAAATTCACTTAGAACACCTTCAATAGAGCGATGCTTCGAATTCGAGCCTTGCGTAAAATTTTTTTGCGAAAAAATTTCAAAAAGGCTTAAGCACGAAGCACATTTTCTTTTATTTTCATATTTATTAAACTAACAACCGGAAAACATAGAAATCGGAAACAAATGCGATTAAATCGACTCACTTTAAAATTGCCCTTTTGGAATAAGCCAATTGGTAATAAGGAGACGTTTCTCTGACTGCGATTCCGTAATAATGATATCTGAACAGAAGCAACAACAAAATGAACGCAAATTATTCAAATTTCAGTTACATATTCATGATAACAACTATCACAAATACCTTGACTGACCACGGGTGCCAAGCCTTCTTGTGGTCAATTGAGGAAACTGTTGTCGAATAATCTAAAAGTAAAAGGAAAAAAATTGTTTTTCTGTTTCAGATCACTTTAGCCTTTTTACCTTGCCAAAAGAAGCAGCATTCACAGGTTGAATGTTATTCTTGGCACAAAAGTCGACATAATGCGTGTAAAGAGCACTTCGAGGTATGCAAACACCTTCGGCGATCTCATAATTCTGCTCTAACCATATAAGCGTTGCAGGTGTCGAGTGGGGTTTAAGTAGTCCACATGTTGATGTCTTTACTTCTACATCGTCTGGTTGTAAATAACGTTTTTTAATAACTGAATCTGAAGTTTGACATACTTTCACCGATTAAGTTTGTTGAGCTTTGCGATGATTTGTAAAATTGAATATCTTCTACTCTGAAATCACCGACCGTAGAATCTGCGTCTCTAAGGATTGAATAACTGGACATTGCTGACGAGGACGACGAAGAGCACTCCGATGTTGTTGACGACATCTTAGAAGTCGATGCTCTCGCATCTGGTATAGCGTGTTGTCTGCGATTCAATTCACCGTGAATTGAGTCAACAGACGTTTGCGGCCACAGAATGGAAACGTTTTCGATATCACCTAAAAGAGAGAAAGGAAGAGAGAGAGAGAGAGGAGCATTGATGAAAAATGAAAGTAAATCATCTATGGTATGAATAAACGATTTGTAAAGCAGGTAAATAAAGGGAACGCTCTTTTCAATACACATTATTAACCCACAAATATGAAGAAAAAACCATTGTTCGCGAAACTGTGGCAAACCGTTTCAAAAAGAGAACCGATTTCCAAAATTGTCTAGGTTAAAAAAATCTGCGCATTATTTGCCTATATGACATATGCAACGTTTGATTTCAATATGTTTTTGATTTTAATTAAAAAGCAGAGATTACTATTGAATCTAAATCTCCTCATGCATTTTAAGTACCTTTATGTAGCAAGAATTAGATGGAAACTTGAAAATTATTATCCTCTTAATGTTTGTTGTGTTGCAATCATTTCGATTCACAATAACATCATCGATGGCGAAGAGGGTATTAATAGTGAATGGCTCGCATTCAATACCTATGTTTGCACGCTTCGCTGAACTTTTTCTCAAATTAAATTTATAGGGTAGGTCAGAAGCTTCTTCTGTTCCATTTTTGTTGCACATTCATCGCACAGATAATCAGATATTGAATTCGAAAATCTATTTGGCATATGAAATGAAACTTTTCATCTTGATTCTTAGTGAATAAGCTGATCAATCTCTTTGTCTTTGCGAATGAAATCGCTATTTAGAGTTTCGAAAGCGAAGTGAGGAAATGTTTAATCAAGAAATATGCAAATTTAAGATGCTTTTGATTTAAATTTTTACTTCCTACTCTAGAAAACGAGTATAAAGAATAATCGAAGAAGTAAAAAACAAATTTTGATTGTTCCGCTCGACCTCTATTATTTTTATTAAATATGATCGAATGCATCACTTACAAGGAAACTGCTTTTTGTGGCCGTTCGCGATTTCACTGAAACGTGGTATGAAGATAGAACTTCATGTGTAAATTAAAAATTACCCTATCATAGGTGCGACTTTTGTGCCTGAAGCAAGTTATTCGTGTGCAAACTTTAACATTGAGTCTATGGAGAAAAATATTATTTTTTCGATTGCAAGTCTAAATCTCAACCGATTTTCACCTGATTTGTTTTAAATGTTAAAACTCTTTATGTGCTAGATATTATTTTTACCTCTATCATGTTAAAACATATTAAAAGCAATTTTTCAGTGCTTCGGTACAAACTTATGAGACATCTTTAATGTATATAAATTAAATCTTTGCATCTATAAGTATAATTACTTGAATTGCGTGCGATCGACGACTAAAAAAGAGAGAAAATTTTTGACTAGAAAGCGTTTAAATACACATATTAAATGTGAAGATAAAAATTTTATTTTACGAAAATGAAATCAATTAACGTAATGAAGTTGATTGAAGTATTGCTTCGCATTTATTCGATCGGTTTTAAGTGTAAATAAAATGAAAAAACGCTTACCTGTTTGAGAAGCCATTTGAAACGAAAGCACTTGCTTATGGTTCTAGCTTGAAAACTACAAAGCGGAAAGCGGCTAAAATGAAAATTCGTTAGCGAAGCACGTGCGCTAGATCTGAAATTGGTCGCTTAGCAGAAAAAGATTTTTCATTCAACGTTATACGCGATGAATAAAAGTGAATGCATTTTCGCGATAGGCTCTCAAAATACCAATACGATCGCTAGTTTCATTTATTGATTTTTGCACAAACCTATAATAAAACTCTTGTCGCATATTTGTTTCGCTGTAAAGGCGGTCCGTGTGTCTACTTTATTTAATAATGAAAAATTTTTTGCTTCTATTCGCTTGTTTTAAAGTTTTAACTGCTCAAAGTTGGTTGTTTTCTCAAACAATTTCTATATTTGGATTCAAAACTATTTGCAACTATTGATGTTTTAATTTTTTAGCAAAAAATAAAAAAAAATAAAAATTAAATTAAATAAAATAAAATATAAATAAACACAGAAATGATATGAAAAGCAAAATTTCGAATGTTATTATTATCTGGAATGATGTAATACTTGTGTAATCAAAATATGCCAACCTAATAATTAATATTAATCGCGAGATAAGTAATATGCACAACAAAGTTTTTCGATTTCCTATTCTATAAATGAAAGAATTAAAAAAAGAGACGAACGAATTCCTTTTTTATATGCAAAAACTTGGAGTTTTTTCTATGTGTAATGAAAATTGAACACATATCCAACAGAAAGTTATTCATTCGTGAATTGAGCGAGAGAAATACGAGTGGTGGAAAACTTTTTTTCTCTTGTATATTCACTGTAAAGAGATTAAACTTATTAAACATAGATTTTTTCGTTGGGTTTGAAATAAAATATAAAAAAGAAACGTTCTTAACAAAACTTATATCGTTTACGATCAACACTAATTCTATTCTTTGTGATGTTTGCTGTTTCTAAAGTTAAAACACGCATCAGGATTAAAATATTTTACGCTCACAGTGAGATGTGTTTAATTAAAGTTTATTTGATCATTTCGAATAAAATTAACTATTATCTGTAGGAAAAAAGAGGTTGAGAGAAAAAAGCTTAGGCGCACGTATTCTCTAATTTTGAGTGACATCGTTTTCAATAAAGGCTAAAGATCAGCGATATTTATTCGGCAGACGTGCGGAGGGCGAAAAGGGCGAAAGAGAGAAGAGTGAGTGCGAGTGAGCGAGATTGAGATGAAAAGAGGAGAGAAATAATGAGTGTTGAGCGATGCTAAATGAAAGCAAGTATTTTCATCTAATTGGTAATGTATTAAACGACAATTTTGATCGTAAAGCTGTGAATGGTGTCAACACGAGGCTAACTATTGTGCAATATTTCACGGCAGGGGCTACGTTAAAGGGTGGACCGTGCGTGAATAGTATTCAGAAGATAGAGAGTTTGTGTATGTTGTGTGTGAGAAGTGAGAATGACGCTCATATAATTTTAACGGTTTGTTGCAACTTCTCAAAAAATGTTACTGGCTTTGCATTCGAGCTGAAAACGTATTACACACGATTATATTTCGGATTAGAACTAATGCAATACACAAATTAAATCATAATCCTGCTTTAATTCCACTTCAAACCTACGACCCTGTGTGTGTCTATGTGCGTATCGAGCGTATAAATCGAGTGAAAACGATCTCATTACTTCTGTAACTGAACAAAAATTTTATTTCCTCTCTTTCTCTCTCTCTCTCTCTCCCTCTCTCTCGCTTCTAATCATCGAGCATATTGCAAAAAGCTTACTTTCGCTGTTGTTGATGTAACGGTGAAAGCAAAAAGTTTCAATCTCTTCTTTCATCACCACAATGACAACGTTAACAATTTTAAGCTTTGATTATCATTTCTAGCTGAAACAGCCAACATAATTATCATCATCATCATTTGCTTGGCTTCAAGTTTTGTTAATTCATTTATTGCAATTTTTTATTTTTTGAATTTGATTAAAAATCATTCGCTAAACACATTTAAATGCTTTAAAAAATAAAAATAGCTGATTAAAAACTTAGAATAAGTAGTAAAGCATATTGTGAAAAAGTTAAATTCAATTTGATAAGCAAGGAAGAATCAGCATTGAACAAATTGGTTGTTGGTTAATGGACATAGAGTGGTTGTGAACGATTGTCTTATCCTTTTAAAAGATCAAAATAAATTATTTATATGCTGTGTTTCACTCATATAACAAACCTTGGATTGATATTGCTCATATAATTTATATGCACCTTTTCAACGATGTTCGTAGTTGATCTAAGTCCGTCAATGAACAAATTCATTAGTAAAGCAGATGCAAATGGTCCTGGATTTGTTCTTGTTTTATCTGTTTCGGCTATCGTTAGCAATGCGAAGTACTCATTCGATGGCCCACTTTTCAATCTAACCGTTTCATTTGTTTTTCCGATCAGCTTCATATTTATTTCATTCGGTTTCGATCCAGGTTTTAACTGCGCTTTCACTTGATAGTGATACACTGTTAAATTAAAATGTGTTACCAAAATTTTAACAAAAGTTTGAATGAAATTTTAATAAAAAAGAAACTTAACTGCAAAACGGATATTTCGATGTTGTTTGTATGTATAATTTAGATTTTGTTAAATTAGGCACATTAAGCTTCAACTCTTGGTTTGAAATTTGAATTCCGAGTGCCATTAATTGACATTGATCATCTTCGCAAGAAGCACATCTTCCTTTAAGAAATTGCTGATAGTTGGAGCAATTGTAAGCAACAGGTTGACATTCACCATACGATTCATAGTCAGCGGAATATAGATCTTGTTTTCGCATATGACTGCAAAAGTCGCGTTCGAATCCTAACGATTTTTTCATATGTTCAAGAAAATTACTCTAATTCAATTTGAATTGAATGCATGACTTACCAAATGCTAGTAATACTGACAATGTGATACAGCCGGGCTGGTGCTCGCCTCCATTTGGATAGTAATCATAATGGCCCTCCGAGCCTATATAACCCCAACCTAAAAATTAGAAGAAGTCAAGATAAAAGCGAGTTCAAACAATTGTGAGATTAAATTTTTGTCGCAACATCAGGTGAATGTCTGATTTACATAGAATTGAATAGAAATTAAACGAAGCGTTTTAAACAAAATCATCAATTCCTGACAAAGGACCACTCGAATTCGTTTTTAGTATGGTGAACATTGAATAAATGCTTACCCAGGGCAGCGGCATTAGTGTGAACTGATTCGACAATAGTCGCATGTGAAGGATTTAATCCTTCAGGATCCAAAGGCCAAATCACTCGATTGTCGAAGCATACACCAGCTGCGTCCAATCCTAATAAAAAGCTAAATTCAATGGACAAGCTTAATGATAAGAGATAGATTACATACCAATTATTCTGCCTATTTTAGCATTAAGTCTCTCGTAAGTAAATTTTCCTGCATAGCCCACTCCCTGAGCTCCTAAGCTGAATCCAATCAGTAAAACTGAGTTGAGATCAACTCCAAATGTACGATTTAATTTATAAAGAAGTTGAGCAATTTGTGCACCGACAACTTTAACATTAGCTTTCGCTCTGAGATAATTTTTATCTGCCGCTCCTTTTGACCAATCGATTGCGATTACGTTCACACTGCCATTTTTGTTTAAATACAAATTTTTAATTGGGCCAAGTGTAGCGTTTTCTCTGTATGAATCCTCGTAACCATGTAGTAAAATGACTGTAAATTGTGATGAATTGAATGGAGCCTTTCTAATATCTTCATCGAGAATATTGAAATCAACGATATAAGGATCAAATTGCTTAGCTTTGGTGAAGAACATAAACTTTGTATTGATTTCCTCTAGCGAAGCGGGATCACGGCATTGACCGAAAGCCAGCGGTAAACAATTTTTCGCTGGCTGAATGCATCCGAGATCATCGTAACACTTGCCATGACAATCATTTACATTCGTTTTATTCTCATTATCACTCCTTGTTCGATATATTTCGGTGAAAATCACTTCGAAAAGATTAAATTTTACATTTATTTCACTTGAATTTTTATCATCTTGAAAGCCATAAACATCCGCGAGAAAAAATAAAGCGCACAATGCGGAGCATTGAACCAACCATTTTGTGCATAGCAACATTCTCTGCCGACAGCGATGAAAATAAATGCGATTTGGTGTGAAAATTTTTCCACTATCAGTTTCACAACAATAAGTTTGAATAAATATTATCAAGCGTACAAAACGCAGCCGTTATTGAAACGCAGGTTATTTCATAACAATGAGGGATAAAGTTTTAATTTAATTTTTTTCCTGCTTCAATCAAAAACAAAATAAATTTATTTTAACTTTTTTTTCGTATTTGTAAAACAATATTCAATTCGAAATTTGAATTTTTAGCTCGACCAATGTTTGCCTAGTTGTTTTTTCTCGTTAAAAGGTGGTGGTATATAAATATAATTTTAACCTAATTGTGACACTCAGTGTGAAATAATCTCTTTTGTTGCAGAAACTAAATAAACCAATTATTGAATAAAAAAATTTCTCAATAGCATCAAAGGTCAAAAAATTGATTAGCTCTTTTGTGTAAATGATGAGAGTCTGAATAAATAATAAAAAATTAATTTAAAAAGTATTTTGTGATCAGAGAACAGAGTACAAATAAGAAAATCAGCATCACTTTTTTCTTTACCAAGCAAGTTATCGAAAAAAAAAAAATTAATTTTTAGTAAAAAAATAAATTAGATGGTAAAAAAGATTTTTCATTTTGGCTTACCCGGTATACAAAAGTTTATTTTCATCATAACATAATACGTATAAATATAACATGTGTTTTCGATCGACGTATCAAACTTTCAATTTCATATGATTAACGTGAATAATATATTTCACATGAAAAAAATCATGAGATGAAACATTTGCGATCGACAATAACAAATTTGAGAATTCAATTTCAAATGTCTTTGAATTTTTAAATTCACAAAAATTACGTACTAAATTTATGCACAAAATTTTCTTGAAACAGAAATATAGCAAAGCTTATACGTAGTTATCTTTATTTTAAGCAAATATATTTTCAGATTGAGAAGCATTGAATATAAATGAACTTATTTTTAGCTTTCACGAATGAAAAACGCCATTAATCTTGTACAGTCTTTCAGCCAGTCAGTCTGTCTGTCTGTCTATAAACATTTCCATTAAAGGTAAGAAAAACTAATGAAGGTAAATAATTGGACCATTGTGATAAAGGTGAGATACATTGTGTTAAATTTTGAAAATTTAAATTTTTTTCATACAAGAGAAAGTTTTAAATGAGTTTAATTTGAAAAAAGGACCATCTAAGAGGTATATTGGTGCAAAAGTTGACGAAATTTTAATTTACGTTTTTTGTGAAATAGAATTAATCGAAATAAATTTTTAAGTAAAAAAGACCCAAAAGTTTAGTAATTATGCAAATATTGCTTACAATTTTTAATTTGTAAATTAAAATTGATTTAAATGAATTTTATAAAAATTCAAAAAACAATTGTTTAAATACTGTTTCAATTTTTAATAAATAAGTAAATTGTTAAAAGTTTTCAAGCCATTGAGTCAAATTGAGTTCTAATGCAAATTTTTTTCTTTTTTTTAACTGAAAAGTATACTCGAGTACTGTAAATCCTGTATTTATGTACTCTATGTAGTGCCTTTAGTCTATTCAATTGGTTACAATATAAATTGATTAAATTTTATCATATGATTAAGTCAAAACTAGACTATCGTTGCTTATCATATCCCGTTGAATTAAAAACTTTTCTCATTTTAAAAGTTAATTTTAATTTTACTTTATTGTCGAAGATTAATTTAAAAAAGTCCAAAATGATAAAAAACAATACAAAAAATTACGTAGAGCAGATTAAATTTTTAGCGAGACTCTTTAAAAGAACGGCTGTGCAAAATAATTTGTTTCTATGCTCTTTGAGTTAAACTTATTGCTTGCAAAATGAGCTTGAACATATTGAAAGACTTGGAAAATAAAGTTGTGATAGTAACAGGTATGTAATTCAAAGCTCTTATTGTAAACTTTTAGTTTTTTAAATTTAAATGTAAGTTGTTTTTTTACTTTCTTGCCATTTCATAATAAATTTAGGATCAAACTCAGGAATCGGAGAGGCAATTGTGAGCTTATTCTCTCAGATTGGTTCTCATGTTGTGATTACTGGACGCAACGCCGAAAGAGTTTCAAAAGTTGCATCAAAATGCGAGTCACTTTCACCGCATAAATACAAGGTTTTAAAATTAAATATAAAAAAGATAATCAAAGAACAATTCTATGATTTAACAGCCGTTAACATTTGTCGGCGATTTGTTAATTGATGAAAATATTGAAAAATTAGTACAAAAAACAATTGAAAAATTTTCAAGAATTGACGTCGTTGTCAATAACATGGGAGCAAATGATAAAGATGTGTTAGGTTCAATACTAGATGAAGATTTTCTAAAAAAACTCGATAAAGCTATTAAAGCTGATCTCGAAGTGGCAGTTAAGGTTGCACGATTAACTTTACCACATTTAGTTGAAAGCAAAGGAGCGTTGATCAATATTTCTGCTGCTGCTATAGACAGAGTTGTAAGTATTGAGGTTTTAAAATTTTAAACATTTAATTATTTATTCAAACAAATTTTCAAGTGCGAAGGATATCTTGCCGGTACGATGACGAAAGCAGCGATTGATGGAATGACCAAAGTGTTAGCATTAGAGTTCGCACCTAAGGGCGTTCGTGTGAATAGTGTCAAGTATTAAAACCCATTTTCATTTTCGTTGGTTTAAAGAGAAAATTTTTTGCTTTAGTCCTGGTTTCATTAAAACTCCAGCCTTCTCAATTTATGGAATGACACCAGATCAAGTTGCAGAGATGTTGAAACCAATGTCAGCGTTCAATCGTGTCGGTCAACCTGAAGAAGTTGCAAATGCTGTGGCATTTCTAGCTTCAAGTGCTTCAAGCTTTGTGACAGGTTCACGTTTATATACGGATGGTGGCTTTCATTTGAAATGACTTTTCGGCGCGGTCAGATTAATTCAATATTATGTTTTTGAAAAATAAAATATTAATAATGAATTAAAGTCTCTTTTTCTATTGATATTTCTTAGCATTCCTGCTACTCTTTTAATATTTTATTCTTAAGTGATATCAAGATTCTTGATATCACTTAAGACGATACGGAAAGTTATGCCTTACATATGATTTAATAAATAAATGTTAAATGTTAAAATTCTTTCTCTGTGATTGTTAAAGCAAACAAATAATAAATATGTCAGGTATGTGAAAAAGTAAGTATTGCGATAAAAATAAAAAGTGTCTGAAACTCTGACTTATTGAGCGAGACGATAAAGGAGCTTTTTCTCTAGTCCTAGTGTTTAAAAAGATTAAGCAAGTATAAGCAAGATCGATAATCCTCGTTTTTGCTTTGTTGAACCATAAAGGATTTAAAAATTATAATAAGTTTGAAATGTTAAGCCCTACCTCCTTAAAATGATGAAAAGATTCACAAAAATTGCAAAATTGTTTTTTTAAGAATTTGAGGTCCTGAATCAGTCTGCGTAAGTCTTTCAAAAACCGAAATTGTTTTTGATTTAAGTCAAAAAGGCAGGTTTTAAAGAAGCCCGTGTGAAAAAATTACAAAAAAATATCAACAATCTGCAGGTTTATTAATCATTTTATAGTTTGCAGTTTTTTACTCGAATATTTTTTGTATCTCCATGAATCAGCTTAAACTTTAAATATGTTTAGTGTAATCAAATAAATAAGGAACATTAAACTTTTTGAATATAATATGGCAACGGAAATCATTTCCGCAAGGAGTCGGCTATTTTTTTTTTGTTCATTTCCTCAAAACGAAACGAATTTAGGATTTTTGAGCGAATTTTGTTTAATTTTAATATAAATAAGAAAATGCTTATTCAAACTTTTGCGCATGACACTCAATAAAATTCAAGAAAAAAAGTCGAACAACTTGCGGATGAGTTAAGAAATGTCGGTTTTCGTTGCCGTTAGCGAACAGCTCAAGATAAATTAATAATTTTTGTTGTAAAAAAAGTTGTATGCATATTTCTTGATCATTTTTTAAGAGAGTAGAATTAAATTTATGATTAAAATTGTCAAAATAGCAAAAACGGGCTACTGCGGGTAAATCATTATCTTTCCGAAAAAAATCTTAATTATTTTGATTTTGATTTTTGCTACAAAAAACTTTTAGATTTCAATTCGCATTGTACTTATTATAATATGGAAATTTTTTTAATGTTATTTCCAATAAAAAAAAACTGCGAATTTTTATAAAAATAATCTTTTACAATGTTGTTGGCCAAGTTAAAAGCATTGTAATTATTAGGGCTGGCAAATTCGGCTAATAAAAATATCGGATAATTCGGCAGGTAAAAAATTTAATTAAAAAATATTTTTATACACAACTTTAATATTCTCTTGGCTAAAAAAGCTGATTTTTAGGTAAGAAAGATTAACAATGTGTGATAAATGCTACACACCAACAGAAGTGATCGGTGCAAAAAAAAACTTTTATTTCACTAAATTTTGTTTTTCAATCATTTCAACAAGTTATAACATCCCCTGATTCTTTTCAATGCAGAAATTTTTAGGGAAAATTTTTAAAGCTTCAAGATGTAGTAATCAAGTAACTAAAGTAGATCATAAAGTGAAAGAGAATAAGAACACTAGATTCTTGATTTGTAAATACTTAAATCTCTTTCTGATTCTATCAACCGAAATAGATTGACAGTTGTAAACCTTTTTTTTTGAAATTAATGTATAGTTTTGCTGACACTTACATTTTGTGATCTATCACACGATTTGATCCTTTTTCTGAGATAAATTGTGGCTTGAACGCTCTCACTGCAACAAGCACAGGATTATCAAATCGTCTCTAGTCATTATGATAGCGAAAACGCGTGCATAAATACCACATCTAAATATCAAATTCACTCTTTTGACAGCAATCGTTCGACTCATTTTACTCTTCGTTTGGCTTTCAATGATCTAGACACATTCAAATGTCCCACAACTTCGTATCGACTACCGATAACCATATTCGCATCCCGTCTTTGAACTCCACGTAAATAAATTTATTTTTTGTGTAATTTCTCATGTTCAAACGCATTTTGAAATTTTTTTGTCAATAAGTGTCAGTTTCAACCTAAAAATCCGTTGCGCATTCATCGAAACTGAATTCTTGTGATTACAATGTCCGATAGTCACAAAATTATAAAGACTTTTCACAAAAAAATTTGCCTTAAGAGATTTTAAATATTTTTTTTTAATTGTTTCTCGTACTCGATTTCCATGATTTTATTGATGTCATTATTATTTAGCAACAAATAAACACATTTCGTGTATAAATAATTTAAAATAATGATTTTTTCGGCTATTTCGGTAGAATACGTGCTTTTTCGGCTGAACTTATCATAATTCGGCGATTTCGGCGAATAGAATTCTTAAAAATTTTGCATGTTAATTATCTATATGTGAATATAAACTAATTTGATCATGTTCGGCAAACTTAATTTTTCGGCTTTGCCGATTTTTGCCAGCCTTAGTAATTATGTTGATCAAGTGCATCACCTTACCTTACCTTAAGCAAAAAATATTTTTCCTTGCAAATGCTATGATGTTTGGAAACAAAACTTTGAATTAAAAAATAAAATGCAATGCAAACGACTAAAGCGAACTTAAGCATTTATTTTCAAACGTCACAAGATTTTGTTTAGGAAGCTACTATGAAAAAATCAGTCAAGCCAGTAATCGTGTTTACATTTGGCGTCTTCTTTAAAATCAAAAATTCATATTTAAATTGCAGATAAATTAAAGAACAAATATTGGCTTCATTTTGAACAACCTATCGAAAAGAAGAGCACTTCTAGAGATAAAACGCAATCTTAAATGTAACTTTAGCTTCGCTTCACTCCATTCGAAGTTCTTTTAGTTTAGATTTGCAAAATGAAATTATCTGCTCAATTCATTTTCTGCGCTTTAATTTCGCTTCATTGTTGCTTTGCACAAAAATCCGATAATAAAACAATCGGCGAGTTTTGCGAAAATCGAATCGCAAAGCCGGAGCCTATTGGCATCGAAGATCTCGAAGAAGAGGTGAGAAAGCGAAATGAGAGTGGACAATTGAAGGAAGAGTATGAAAAAATTCCGTCTGGTTCTTTATTCTTCACCACAGAAGGTGAAAAGGCTGAAAATATTCCGAGAAATCGTTACGGGGAGAAGTATTTGCCTTATGACCACTCGCGAGTGAAGCTCAATAAGATTGGCGATGGATCTCTAACTGATTACATAAATGCGAATCGATTGAATGGCGTTAATTTACCGAATCGGTACATCGCAACTCAAGGACCGTTAAAGAATACAGCAGCCGATTTTTGGCGCATGGTTTGGGAGAATGAAGCGGCTATCATCGTTATGTTGACCAGATTAATGGACGATGGCAAAGAAAAGTGCTACAAATATTGGCCCGACGATTTGGCACGTTATGGTTTGATTGAAGTGTCGCTCGAAAAGGCTGATTACGTAACCAATTATATCGTAAGAACATTCCTTATCAAGTATCGTGGGGAAGTGAGAAGAGTAGTTCATTATCACTTCATCGTATGGCCTGACGAAGGAGTACCTGAACCTCCTGAGTTAATTTTAAATTTCGCAAAATTGGTTCGATCGAACCCGAACTATGTGCCACATAAGCCAGTCGTGGTTCATTGTAGTGGCGGTATGGGACGAACAGGAACGTTTATATTGATCGATTCAATGCTTCAAGCGGCTGAAACGAATAAAGAAGTTGATTTTGCACAGCAGCTTTGTTTGATGCGACAAAGACGAATAAATGTAGTCGAAACATTACCGCAGTATATTTTAGCGCACGAAGCAGTGGCCAAAGCTGTGACAGCCGAAAAAGCAAGCTGAATTCGATTCTAAATCTGTTCACGTACAATATTTTCTACTACTGTATGCACAAAAAAGTATCTCGCATTCTGCGCAATACTTAGCGCAAAGCGATACTTTTTTCTGCTCAAAATAGAATTTTGAAAAAAAATTCGTTTCAAATTTTGAATTTATTAAAAAATGAATAAAGAATTTAATCGATTGTATGAAATGAATATTCAAATAATAATCAAATGTTAATATTCAGATTTTTTGTTCTCACACGATTGAAAATTTAAACACAACCTATGACTTACTAAATCAAGTATCTGTTTACGGAAGCAATCATATAAAATGCGATAAAATATTCCATAAATTCTTTTGAATTTCTCGAGTGTTTTTGTCGATTAAGCGAAAGAAGAAGAAGAAAAAAGCAGTTTACAGAAAAAAGGCACAAAAAACTTTAAGTTTGAAGTGACTGGTTATCGTGTTTTTGCTTGCAACTATGTAGATTGATAAAAAATAAATAATATTTCATATTCAACTAATAAAAAAATTAAATAAATAAATTCAGTACCCAATATGTCAATATAAAGCGAACATTTTGTCGCCAGTTATTTACATACCACTTAACTTTTCGGAGAAATCCTCATACTCAAAAAGTTTGCTTGATTCGAGCGAATTCTTATCTTACCTGTGGAGCGAAAATTGAGAAGTGCTTCAAATCATTTTATTTTAATCGCTAAATACGAAACAGCAGTCCGAAATGAACAAATTTTATTTCATATTTTCATTCGCCTTTATTTTGACGAACATTTTCAACACGGTCGCTGTTGATAATAAATCACTGGGAGAGTTTTGCGAAAAGCGATTACAGAATGCAAAATTAGTCGGATGGCTGAAATTCGAAGAACATTTCAAGCGAATCAATGAAAGCGGAGAATTAAAGCAAGAATACGAAAGTATACCAGAAGGAAAGTTATTTCCCTCAGACGAAGGAGCTAAAGATGAAAATCGAGTCAAAAATCGATATCTAGATAAGTATCTTGCTTACGATCATTCTCGAGTGAAATTGAACAAGTCCGGTTCAGATTATATAAACGCCAATCATGTGAATGGTGTGCATTTAGAAAACCGTTATATTGCCACGCAAGGTCCGTTGAAAAATACGGCCGCTGATTTTTGGAAAATGGTTTGGGACAATGAGGCGTATATCATTGTTACATTAACACGATTGATGGACAAGGGTAAAGAGAAATGCTTCAAATACTGGCCTGAAGATGGTAGACGATATGGTGATATCGAGGTGGTTTTGGACAAATGTGATTTCCTCGACCATTATATCGTTCGCAACTATCTACTTCGATACCAGAATAAGAATAAACTTGTAACGCATTATCATTTCATGTCGTGGCCGGACGAAGGAGTGCCCGAGCATCCTTCTATTATGTTTAATTTTGTAAAAGCGGTTCGCGCGAATCGAGATTACCGACCAGCGAAGCCGCTTGTAGTTCACTGCGCTGGTGGTATGGGTCGAACGGGTACATTCATTCTGATCGATTCGATGCTACAAGCGGTGCAAAAATTCAGAAAAGTTGACTTCGCTCAACAGCTTTGCTCGATGCGATCGAGGCGTATCAATCTAGTGGAAACGTATCCGCAGTATGTTTTCGCTCACGAAGTTCTGAGCTTGGCGATTAATGAAATAAAAAAAGCTCCCAGAGTTCACATTTAAATATCTCATGCGCATATATGATTGTTTGCGAAACGTTGAATTTCTCGGTAATAAAATAATTTTCGCATAAACATAGTAATGATTCCGACCGTGACCAGTTTAGAAACTGAATATATCGGCTTTTTGCTGATTGTAACAAAATCAAAAGTTAACCATCCGTTCGTGATAGATAATATTTATTACTTTTGCACCTTTATAAATGAACGCATTCAGCGGCTAAATTTACTAGAATTCAAAAGTAATCACGATGTCTGCTGTAAAAGAGATAAAAAGTAATAAAGTTAATTTTTACAAAACATTTTTCGTTTCTCTTATTTATCTGGTCGTTGGACTTTCGATGTCCATTCTCGGTCCATCTTTGCTCGATCTTCAGATCGCAGTCAATGCTACGATTAATCAGATCAGCTACTTGTTGCCCGTTCGAGCACTTGGCTATGTACTCGGATCACTGTCTGGTGAGTATTGTTGATCGAATCACATAAAATTATTTTCATTCACTTGATCAAAAGGTGGCTTCCTTCCGAAGAAATCAAACATACAATGGTTTGTGATTTTGTTCACAGCGGCCACCGCTGTCACTGTGGCTCTTTTACCTTGGAACCGCTATATTTGGACAATTTTAATGAACGCAGCATTAAGTGGCTACTTCTTGGGGATATTAGAGCTTTGTGAGTATGAATCTTTTGCGCTTATTCATTTTAGTTTTATTAACATTTTAGGCATCAATGTGTTTCTTCTTCATCTGTGGGGCAAAGAAAGTCCTCCATTTATCCAGTTTTTGTACTTCTTCTATGGTTTGGGCTCATTTGCAGCACCGTTGATAGCAGAGCCTTTTTTGTTACCAGTAAAATACGATAAAATAGGAAACATAACAATTAAACATCATTACACACCAAGCGATCTTAAAATCAAATGGCCATATGCGATGATTGCTGGTTACGCATTTTTGGTACTCGCAATGTTCATCATAGTTTATTGTTTGCACAAAGAATACAAAATGCATCCATCGTTAGAGAAGAAAGAGGAGCAAACAAGAGAAGAAAAGTCGTCGAAAATCAAAATGATTTTTGTTGTAATTATCACTGCAATCTTTATGCATTTATATTTCGGAAACTCAATAGCATTTGGTGGCTTCTTAACAACATTCGCTGTCAGGTCAACATTAAAGTTAAGCAAATCGAAAGGAGCATTTATGACATCGGTATTTTGGGCAGTGCATGCTCTTTTTAGAATTCCAATAATAATTTTAATGCGAGTGTTTTGCTCAAGAACTTTAATTATATTCGAACTTCTCTTGATGCTTTTCTCATCGATTGTGTTAATTCTGTTTGGAGCTCGTTTAGAAATTGCACTTTGGATTGGCACTGTGGTTATGGGACTTGGCGTTTCTTCAGTATTCGCACTATTTTTAGGCTATGTACAAAGTTATATAAATTTAACGAACAAAATTCTTTCGATCTTTTTGGTCAGTGCGTGTTTTGGCGAATTTCTCTATCCGATTTTAATCGCAAAATTCATCGATGTCAATCCAAATATATTCATTCATTGTTGTGTTTTTTGTACTCTCTCCTCTTGCTTTGTTTTCCTCATTTTAGATCTATTAGGTCGAAAATTGAAGTAAAGAAATATTTTTTAGCAGTCATTCAGTCGCATTTATAATTTATTCTCCGATGCCTTTCCTCTCTGAAACTAATAAAATTCTAATTTCGCAATTTTGCGATATGACTATCCATTTTCTCGATGTTCCTTATAAAAAATTATGCTCATACGATCATTAAAGTTGATTTCGTAATATTTTCATTTGAAGTATTTTATCATTTTTTTGTGCAAGTTAATGAAAATTTTTATGAAAATATAATATTACTTGTGAGTTGTGCCTCGCAACAGAACAATGATTTCACTCAACGAGAATTTACATCAGTCATTTCGAAAAAAAATGCAAAGTCTAATTCGAATAATTCGGCTGTTGCCAGTGCGAAAAGATAAAGTGTTAACAAATTATGCATAGAAATGTTCGTAATTTCTGTCTTCGTTAAGTTCTCGACTAGCACTAAACTCTCGAATGTCCTATTCTACCATATTGCCAACCGATACGAGCATTCTATTGCTGACTCTTCGTTAAACAAATTTTCTTTTGAATTTCAAATTCATTTAAACTCATTTTATTTTCTTGTTTTGCGGATAATTGAGTGTTCGTCTAAATCTTAAAATCCGATGCGCATTTATCAAATCTCAATAGATGCTTATGACATTTATGACATTTTTTATACTAATGACACAATTGTTGCGCAATTTTCATTTCAAGTAACGATTGTTTTCGTTTCAACATCCCATAAAAATTTGAATGTTGTTGTTATAAATGAGTAAAATAAAGTGATAAAGTAAAATCATAGGCAAGTACTAGAAAAGGAAATAACTTTATATACCTTATCTATGAGTTTGTGAGCGCTCATTTAGGCTAAAATTTATGTACACTCGTGGCCAGTGTAAACGAGAGAAGTTTATTAAACTTATTAAAGTACAGTGTCGGCTCTCGAGTAATTAAAAAAAGATCAAGAGTCCTGTGTTTCATTTCTTTTATACTTGTAGCGGGTTGAGGAAAACCTATTTCAATGAATTGGGCAAGGGATTTGGGTTAGCGGGTAGCTTAAAAATTCCAATGACGTTCGCATACTTCGGAGCATATAATTAGGGAAAGTCTACACCAGAATAATATGTATCTTACCGAGCTTTAAACTCAGATATGACAAAAATTTATCGAGAAAATTTTCAAATGAATAACTTTTGAAAAGGGAATGGAAATATGTCAACATTTCTTCAGGTTCCGTATATCTATCTACCCATTTCTTAACGATCCTCAAATGTCTACCAAATTCACGAGCGATCTCTTCTAATTCCATTCTAATAAAATAAAATATAACAAATTTATAACGCTCTGCTTTCTGTGCTAACGGCATTTTACAAGATTCAAATTTATTCAATTTTCCCTTTGCTTTAATCTGTTTTTGTAAAAGTAAAACTAATGTTATCTTTATCATAAWAGGATAAGATACATATTATTCTGGCCACGAGTGTACAATCGAAATGATAAACCGGATGACCAAAAATTTCACTTTAAACAGGAGAGCCAATGTTTTTCTATTTTTTCTTTGTCGTCATGTTTACTCATTAGCGCGTGACTCTTCTCTATTTAATATCATAATTTTTATTGAGTACTAATCTAAACAATAAAAAAAAACAAAAAAGTAGCCACTGCACTTTAGGAGATAAGCAATGTTGGTAATTTGTCAGTCCCTTCTCCAAACTATGTGTCTGAACTAAGCGGTTGGTTGCATGCAAGAAGTTTCATCAATTTTTTAAATCTTAACTTAAAAATTCAAGTTGATAAATTGATAATAATAATTTAATAATTTTTAAAATTTAAAATGTAAATAAAAATTTGAATATAAGACGGTGTCCAAATTTCCTAATTAAGTATAAAAAATTGTTTTGCAAGTTTAGTTCTGATTTCATCTAAGATAACCCGAAAACATGTTTCTTAATGAAACAAAAATTATATAGTAGACAACATCTCGATCAAGAATAAAACATTAAAGTATTCATTTTGAAAACTGACTATTTATTTACATCCATTACAAATCTCTTTGAAAAATTCGTTCCTTAACGCGTGAAGCAATACGTACAAAGAAAGATGCTTTTCGAGAAAGATCTGTACATGTTTTAAAAACTTTAACAATCGCTTTGATAAAAAAATGTCATTCACTGTTTCTATCGTGACACGTGTTTGAATTATCATATTTATATTACAGAGAAAGTAAATTTTGGCTTTTATTAATTTTGAAAGAAAAGAGACAATTTAGCGAATTATTTATCAAACAGCCAATTTAGATTATTCATTTATAATATTCTGGAAGCTACTTCGAACAGTGTGCGAAATGTTATTATATGATGAAAAATGTTGAGAAACCGACTTTGACTGGTAAAGCAGTAAAAAACTTCTTCCTTTACAAACATTGTAAATACCCTAATAACATATTAATTGATATGTTGACATTTGGTGCGAAACA
>NCKU01000535.1:0-38918 GCA_003675995.1 Dinothrombium tinctorium | reverse complement strand
TCCAGTGTGACGTTTTATTAAATGCAGTGAAGTGTTCTTTTAGCTGTAGGAAACTTTTTTCTGTCGACGGTAGTACACTATTTTGCGTTCTTTTTGAAAAATTTTGATTTTGAAAAAACTGCCATAAACAACGTCGACAAAGCAAGTTTAATTTTAAACAGAATGTTGTATGGCACATCAAAGGCGCAACACTCTTAGATTTTTCTTTATCTCTGTAATAATGCAGAAAAGTGTTCGTTTGACTTCGGCCTTTTCGAAGAAAAAATCAATTTGAAATTTAATTTTTCGTAAATTCTAAAACTTATTTCTTCTCAAAGTTTTCAAACGTAATTTAACAATTGTGCGGCAAATCTTGTGAAATACATTGAAATTGTAATTTCAGCTTTATTGCTGAAACTTTGCTTTTGTGCCCTGTGTTTATCCATCTAGCACAATATTTACGATTATTGCGTGTGATCGTTTCAATTTTCGCCTCATGCAACTGAATATTGGCCATTCTTTGCTCTCTTTCCGTAATTCAAACTGAGAATTGCTCTCATCAAAAGTGACTTTATGATTGAAACTCTGTAAATTACATAAAATGTAAGCAAATTCATCATTCAAAATCGGGTGATCGAAAATTCTGATTTCTGTTTACGAATTTGTCTAAATTTTGTTTCGACAATCATAGAGAAGCGTAATTAATTTAGTTCAAATGCAAACAGAGATGCTGTTTGTTGAAAGAATCCTACGTGCATAAATCGATGAATTTGTTTGCGTTTCGCATTGGAAGAAAGAACAGCAGCAGAGAAACAAACAATTGAACAAAGCATGTGTTATACGCGAGATTTGATTAAGACCACCAAACAACGATTTACAATTTAACGACACTCTTGAAAATGTCTTCCCAAATCACTCTATTCAGAGTTTTTCGACTATTCGCCAATTAGTGGACACTTGATGTTTTCTGCCGCAAACTGCTTTGGCTCTGCTTGGCTTGTTCATTGTGAATTCCTTTTTGATCGCAATTTCATTCACGAAACTCATTTTGCGCACTTTCAAAGAAAGAAGAATAATTTTTATTTCAATTCACAACTTCTAAAAAATTCGGCAAGAATCGTGAATCGTTTGAAAGCAAAGAAACGATTTCAAACTCTGAAATAATAACAATTGAAACAGTGTTTTGTTCGGTTTGATTCAAAATCGATTGATTTTCATTCAGTAATCCTTTTTTTGACAAAATGCTCGGCAAAGAAAGCATTGAAATGTGTGTGTGTGTGTGTGTGTGTGTGTGTGTGTCTCTGTTGAGTATCATTTCTTTTCTTTGCGTCTTTTATGTTCGTTTCGAAAGTGTTTTGCGAATAGTAAAAGGCGAGCGAAGAAAAAACCGTCAAAAGTTATCCCTTTTCAAGCTTTTTGTTCGCCAATTTGTGCTTTGACAAAAATTGATGCATTTTTCCACGCTGCATCTCTTATTGCGTTACTGCGTTAAAATGTATTCTTTTAAGCTTTTGCCTCATGTTTTTCCGAGAAATGACCAAAATTTCTTTCCGCTTATAAGAAAAACATGAAGAATCACTCATCTCGGATCGCGGCTACATACAGCTGTGTTAAAACTGCTCTCAAAGTGATGTTTTCTTTCATAAATTCGGAAATTGAAACGAAAACTTAAAAAAGCTTTTCTTCGTCAAACGAATAAATATCTCGCCTTTTTAGCTATATTTTCATGTATATCGTGTATATCTGTATACATCAGCATTTCCGCGCTTTTATCTTTTCTCTCGCAATATTTTTGCATCTAAAACTTTATTTGCAGAATGCTAAAGTGTTGCCGCTGTTTTCTTCCTTCCTATTTCTTCTGCAAGTTATAATTACCATTCCATTTTCTCAAATTCACTTTACTTTCAATTTGTTGATAATCACGAAAATTTACGCATATTTTTATTGTTTACTCAATTTTTGACGAAATCTAATTTAATTTCTTATTTAGCATTTTTAATTCATTTATAGCAAAACACAATGTGAATCTTTTGAATAGCTTACTAACTTGTTGGTTTATATTCTTTTAGAGGCGAACGATTTTATTTTATTTTTTCAATCGTCAAAATGATTTCTTAACGAGACGAAACTTCAATACTTTCGATTTTTTGTGTACTTTTGTAGACAGAAAAATTTCATCTACACAAAGCATACTTCACTGCGAAATATAATTTCTTTGTCCACAGTAGTATAAAAAACATTTATCTCATTGATCGCTGTTAAAAAGTTCATATTTTTTCTCTTTTTCCAGCTACTAGTGAAAATTTATTATGTACTGTTGTGGTCAGCTCCACTTCACAGTGTAGTTAGATGAAACTTTTTCTCTTTTGAGTGAGCAAATTTCTGAGATGATAAAATGGATTTTTCCAGCCGTTTTGATTGAAATATTTTTATATTTTTCATTTCTTTTGGGAAAATTCAAATTACATAATAGTTAATAAAAAAGATTGAAAATTTCGATTGTGTCTGATTTGCAGAGTAACGGCACTTCGCTAAATAAAATAATTATTTTAGGTTGGGAAAAATAGTAAATTAAACAGAGCTATTTGAAAATGATAAATTTATTGAATTTGTTAAGTATAATGCTTTGTTGAAATAGCAAAATTGACAGTTATGACACGTTTAGCGAAAGAAAGCTCAATATAAGAGAGAACAAAAAGAATACAGAAAACTAATTTTGATTAAAATCTTTGCTATTAAAAATTTTAAATAAATCTGGATTCGTATTCATTTCTTTTGCCCTAAGCAAACTTTTCGAAATATTTCAAATTTTTGCAAAATAATTCATTTTCAATTTTTTATTTATAAATCTTAATTTTTATGTTTAGACTCAAAAGTCAATTATTTTATAAGTGAAAAATAGCGACTTTAACATTATTCTAGTATGGAATTCTGAGGCATTGAGGAAGCAAGAACTTATTTCTTAATTAGAAGGATTCATTGTTAACTCGTAAAACTCACTCTTTCGATGTATTTTGGTTGCTAGTTGTTCTGACGGTGTTCGATAAGTTGGCTACACATTTCCATAACACATTACAAAGCAATTGCAAATAAAAGAATATAAATGCAAACAGAAATGCTTATTTTATTGATAAAAAAAATTCACAATTTAAAGTTTTATTTTAAATTGACAGACGCATCCTTCTCTAGCATCATTCCATCATTACCGCTAAGAAAACTTTTTCCGAGACTGTATTTCAACAGAAAGATCTTTTCTTTATTGCTTAAACTTGCTGCTTTATTCAAAATGTTGCAGTCGTATACAGTGCTAACTAAAATTTGGTATCTTTTTCCTTCCAAAATTTCATTATTTCACTTTTAAATTTCTTGATAAGATAAGCAACTGTTTGGCCGGCGCCGTGCGGACTTGAAGTGATGAGAATTGAATGTGATTGATAAGAACGAATTCTAGCTGTATAAAACGATTTTAAATTTGCATTCAACCTTTTTTCCTCTATCCGGTTTATTTACAGTAAATGAACATAAAATCAAAATTTTGGCAGATAAGTGAAACGAACGTCTTAACATGCATTTGCTTTTCATTTCGAAACCTATGAGCACCACAGTTAAAATAAAGTTCCTCGCGATAATTTTTTTCAATCGATTGATAAGCGTTTCATTCGTAATGAAGCAATTTAAAGCCTGTGGCTAAATAATAAAATAATAAAAATATATAATTGAGTAAAAATGATACGAACGCATTAAACTTAACGAGTTTGCAACTGGTGAAGAATTTTTTTTCGTTTCTCTACATATACATTAAAAAACATCGATTAACGCGTTAAATTAGACAACGCTTTTAATTATTTCGCTTAAAAAAAGCAATTCCATTAAGTGATGCATTCTAATACGGTTTTTTATTTTATCTTGCTTACTCGACGTTTTAAAACTTTTTTGCTGATTGAAACTCACCATCAACTTACTAGAAATGCAATTTTTCACTTACACAAATAAAACAACACGCGCTTATATTTTGAAAATTTTTGTTTGATTTTGTTACAACGTTTCTTTCATTTTTCTTTTATAATTTAGTTTCGAAAGCTTTCAAATATATTTTAGAATTTTTCATTTTTAGAACATTATGTTTGAAAAAAGAAGTACTACTCACGTAAAAAATTAATTTGCAGTTAAGTGAGATTTTTGTTATTAAACTTTTTTGTTCAGGGATGGACAAGCAAAATAACGATTTTTTCGAGAGCATCCTTTTTGCAATAGACGCTTATTGAGTGATTCATGAAACTCATTAAAAACTCGTTGAATTTTAATATCATCTTTAATCAAACTGCTTATGAAGTGATTGCGGCTTCATATGAAGCAATGAAAACTCAAACTAGAAAGAAGTTAGGATAAACTGAAGTCTTTAGCTAGCGCGTTTTGTAAGTATCTTAAAAACCGAAATGTGAAAAAGAAAATAGGACCTGTGAAATCAGTGAAGCGAAGTTTTGATTCGATACATCTATTTACAAGAAGTTTTCCATGAAAAATCTGCTGAGATTAAATTTAAAATTCAACTAGAATTTTAAAATCATAAAGAAATGAGCCTCAGGCAAAATTTTATTAAAGTCGAAGTGTTAAACTTAAGGAAGAGTTCCATTTTAACTGATTAAAAGCGATAAAAGGTGTTAAAGCGACTGTGTAGAGAGTGGATCTATCAGTTGTCGATCTTCTATTTTAATGCTGTGCACCAACTAAAATGGAAGATTTTTTTAATCAAGAATGTACAAAGACAAATCGATCAAAAACACTTGACAACTCGCCATTTCAATATATAAGTTTTTGGTGATTGACCTGGATTCTGAACAGTTTTTTTCAAAATATATTAAACGCAAATTATCGAAATGAATCTTCACAATGATTAAAAAGATAATATAATATAGGGTTTTTAAAACAATAATAAAAATTTGAATGTTAATATCTCGCTAATTAAAAGCGCTAAAATCCTAAGAAATGCATAATAACAAAACAATCCCTCAAAAATGTAGAGTTGCAACATTTTTTCAAACTTTTAAATATTCGAACAACAAATCCGCGAAAAAGAAAATGGCGATGAAATTTGAAGAAAGAAAGAAATGTGCGCAATACCATAGAAATTAATTGAAGTCGTGTTTACTTCACGGACACGATAACACGTTGCGGTATTTCCAAATTTTGACAGAATTCGATGAAAATGTAACAAAAGCCGACGCGATAAGTTTTTTTTCAACATTTTAGGCTACTTAACATAAGTGCTTTTTAAAAAACATGGCGCAAAGCTCGTCAGAATGAATCAACAGAATGAATCTTCCTTCCTTTTTCTTGACTGCTGTCCTGATTGACGCCGAAGGACCTTTTTTATTGGATGTTTTTTTAACGAAAAAGAGTTCTATGAAAATGCTCCGACTTAGGAAGAACTTAAGCGCTCGAAATCTCTTGAAATTTCATAAATTTCCATAGGAAGAGTGGAAAAAGATGCTAAAGTAAGAAAAAACGGATAATTGCATAACTCTATGATGGGTCGGCATAATTTCATAATTTTTTGCATTAATAATCTTTGGGATATATTCACTCATTTACGATGGAAAATTTTCTTTTCATAAACCTAAGTGATTTATTAGCTCTTAAACTTTCATAGTTTAAAAATATCGCCCTGTATGTGTAGATAGACAAATAACCTGATGGAATCAGTGGCTTATTTTCGGATAAAATAATTGTTCTCTTGTTGCCAGTATCTATTCTCATGAGATTAATGAAATTGATTTTAAGCTAGAAAAAAAATCATGCGAATTTAAGGAGAAAAGATAACGATTTGCAATTAAGAAAAAGATTCTGTTTGGCACAATTTAAGTATGATAATCCATGCCAAAATAAAAAATTTTGGCCTTATTTTTAGAAAGTATCTAGATAGGTTAAGCTAAATCAAAGATGAATATGGATTTAAAAATTGATTAAAATTTGTATTCATCTATATTTTAAATTTGAAGAAAAACGGAAAATAGCTTATTTCAAAAGATCAAATTTTTTATAATTATAAGGTTATTTTAAATATTATTTCTTCGAGAATTGAGAAAGATTTGAATTGAGATAGAATGTTAAATAAAATTCATTTCGCAATGGCAGGTTAGATTTAGTAAAAGAAAATTTTAGAGAAATGTGCGAATGTTATTTTGCTTTCAAATAATTTATTTTGCACGTCAAACTTTGTACTTGTTTTTTTCTTGATTTTCTGCATGTGAATTAATTACGTATCTTAATTTTCTCTGCGATCTATAAAGTGTAAGTACAAAAAGCAGAAGTTAGTGTCCAAAAGCATCTTCTTCTAGCATGAGCTGAAACAAAAAGTGAAAATGTCTTCTTCGACTGTCTACTTACATGTGTGCATTGCAGAGAAGGCAGTTAAATATGCGATATGTTGTTGTGTATTGCTATGTAGCGACGCAAATTTCATTAATTATGCAGCGAAAGAGTGAAGCGAAAGAAAGAAGCAAAAAGCGAGCGAAGAGAGAGAGACAGGAGGAAGATGTTCGGTTCGTGAAAATTGGTCGTTGGAAGCGGTTCGCGTTTTGATGAGCGCAAAAGAAAAGCTTAATACGAATCGTGATCTCTCGCGAAGGCATACATGCGTTGCATAAGTGATACTTCCTTCGAGTATACGTGAAATAAGCATTTCTCGATTAATCACGAGAGCGTTGCTCGGCTAAATTCATTCGAGCTTTCGATTTATGCATTATTTGCGTTAATTATGCAACACGATAAATCTTTGGCAACGCTAATTTTTTCGCCTTCTTGCAAATAGCTGACACTCTAAACGATGCGTCGATAGATTTTGAAGCGGCCTGCAATTGAACAAGAGTAATGTTTGCGCACGAAAAGCGCATCAATTCTCTTTGTTTAATTGAACGATTGCGAACGATCGCTCACTGCTGAAGAAAAGATACGAAACTGTAATTCTTTCGCCGCTCGCAAACTAAAGAGACGAGCGCACAGATTTGTAGTTTATTTTGTTCGGTGAAAATGAACAAAATTACTTTTATTTAAATATGTCAGACACAGAGAGCAAATAAAAGAAAGTTAAATTGATGAATGGGCGAAAATATACTTCGCCTTTGCCGGAGTAAAGTTGAAAATCGATCGCCAATTTTGCTCGTCGACCACTTGTCGTTGTATATTGAGCTTTTAGTACAAAAGTAACATTCGATCTATGCAAAACTCGGCGATAAAAAATTCTTTCTTCATTCGCTCGCATTTCAAGATTCATGTCCATAGAAACTATTGCTTTTCGAGTGCAATGTGTCTGCTCAGCCATAAAGCGCTCATATTTCTGAGAATAACTGGACCCAAGAGGTCCTATTTCTTGCATTGTGCAACTAGCTCTCTTAAGCGTAACGGCCACGGATAACAGTGCGTCAGTCATTATTAATTCGCTTCTATTTGCATGCTTTCGAAAACGAAATCGAATGTAGTTTAATTTTGTTCGCATTTTATGAGTTTTATTTACTGGCTCACCTCACCCATTCCTCTTTATTTACCCTTTTCATGCGTTGGTCAAATCAGTAATTTTGAAAAAAAAATTCTTCAAAAGTGAGGCTTATTGAAAACTAAATTTTCTAGATTTATTCAGTTTTTCTTTTTTTTCTACTATAAACTTATTCAGACAAAAACTCGCCGCTTTTATCTTCTAATTTGAATTAAGGCTGAAAATGTAAGCCTATAAAAGTTGGCTCGATGACTTGTTGAAAAAATTGACTAAAATGTTTATAACTCATTATGCAAATGGATTTTGCTACTTTCTTACTCGACCAAAAATCAAAATTTTTGAAACGGCAAAATAGTTTAAAACTAATTTATTTTTTAAGTGCTTCGCTTAAAAGTTGCGCATAGTCGCTTCTTTTTTAACGAAAGAGAAGCTCTATTTAGTGAGTTGCTGACACGCTTGTCTCTCTTCCTCGCTTGCGATCTATCCACTCTCGTTTCAACTGTTATATATGTCTGTGTGTAACTTAAGCAAATAAATGGCAGCTATGTAATCTGAACGTTTCTTTCTTCATAAAGTTTCGTATCTAAAGCAATGTTCAGCGTGAATTTTCGTTGTCAGCTATTCTCGCGCAAACGAAAAGACTTATTTGCGCTCGTCAAAGCCAAAGCCGAAAAAACCATTAAACGTGAACGTCTTGTGTCTAAATGCTTTCGCTGCTTGGCAAAGCTTCTTTCGCTCAAAATGTCATATAGCTTACGCTCGATTCTCTATGCTGTCGCTGAAGCACAGTTTCAAATACTCGCACTTTCACTTCTTCTAACTTGTGCATTGGTTTCTATATTTTCATTTTAGAAATTTTCAAAAACACTTTCAATGTTTCTCTTATGTTCTTTTTTCATAAAACTGATGTTTTGAAAATAAAAATTTAATAAAGAGCACAGAGTGAAAAGTGCATTTTTTCAATTTGTAAGCCCGAGCGCACAAAATTTTGACCTCTTTTCAAACGTCGCAAATCAATTTGTTTGCAAAATATTCTTGAAAGTGAAATGATCGTTCAGAGGATAAACATATTTCGAATCTGATGATCTGCATATACTCTTTCAGCATAATCCGCTTATCTGAATAGAAAAAGAAAATTCAAGCAAATGGTTTTGAATTCATCTTGAAATGACCAGAGTATAACTTTAGCATCGAGCTTAACTGCACTTTTAAGATTCGTTTGACGTTTTTGGTCGAAATCGGTCGAGTTGTTTGCATTTAAACTTATTTTTCTTGACAAATTGAAAATGGCTTAAATTTTCGTATTTTCACTACGCCAATATTGAAAAATGAGAAGTCAATAAAAATCGATAGACTTAAATAATAGCAAATAGTAGATAAAAGCTTTGACTTATTTTTCACAGAAACGACGCTGAATTTTGCACAATTCTATTTTCAATTCTATTCCCAGAGATTCAATATTGAAACACGCATTGAGAAAGTGAAAGGTATTCGCAATGTTTTGCGAATACAGTATCGATTGTGTGATTTGCAAGTAAAGTGCGTAAAAAGGAAATGAAATTTTGATATGACATGCGAAGTGTAACTCGATTCATGCTCGTTAACAATTTTGATCAACCATTGCTCTTCTTTTTCGCGCGATGAACGCTACTTTTTTTGGTGCGAATCTCTGCTAATTAAGTGTTTGAAAACAGTGGAAAAAAGACACGCGAATGGAGAGAAGCGTGAGACATGTTAGTAAATGTGATACGCTTTTGACAGCGACAGCAACTTTTCGGGAGGTTTGCGTTTAATCACTATTGACGAATAGTGGATTTCGAGTGCGACAAATATCTCTTCTTTCTGCTCATCTTTGCCTTTACCACACTTTACGCAAACGATGCGAACCATACTTTAACGCTTAGCCTTATTCTCTTGTCGCCTTTAGCTCGTGATCACTGTTTAAAATGTTAAATGCGTACAGATTATCTTTTCGCTTAAATACCTTATTAAGCATTTTCATTCAGTCACATTTTAACAAAAAATTTGATTGATGATTTTTCTTTCTAACACCGAATACTTCATTTATGATGAATTGCTCTTTCTAATTAATCTAATGATCCAATTTTCGCAATTAATCTACTGTTCGGCAATTTGTCACAAAGATTTCACTGCGAGTTCATTTTTAAATTTTCTATATCTTCTCATTTAAAAACCCGAATCGATCTGAGTATTTTTCGCTGGAAAGATGATATCAAGAGAAGCAATTTCTTTTAGCTTTTTCAGAAATTTGCGCACAGCTTTTCAGCAAATAATTGCATTGTAACTCAAAAATAATTTGAATATGAAGTAAATTGAATTTGCCTTGCCTCGATTCGATTCGTTTGCTTAACAAACTAAATATTTAACGAAATTGATTTCAAATGGTGAAAATACTAAAAACTGAAGTTTGTCTCGCGCCGAGTATCGTTTGAATTGAAATAGTTTGAAAAAAAATTGTTATTTTTGCATTCGAAGAAAACGATATCGAATTACGAGTTTCGGCGCTACTTCATGCATTTTGCTTGAATACAAAAATGTTTTCAAAACTGCTTTTGAAAACGAAACGTTGAATGTAACTTTTGAATCGTATTTTAAATGTTTAGACACGTAAAATAAAAGAAGATCAAACGCGTCCCTCGCTTTTCATTCACTCATCCATCGCTTCATTCACGTAACATAAATATTATTATTTCTGCGGCCTCTGTACAAAACTAACTTTTGTGCACAAATGCCGTTGTGAATACAAACGTTCGCATCACTTTTCTCTGGCTCTGGCTCACTGCATTCGTTTGGTTTTTCGGCAAACATTTTTTGTGATTCAAACCACGAATGCATCCTCAAAGATTTCTTTGCGAGCAGATTCTCTTGCTCTCTTTTTAATTGGACAATTATAGGCGCGAAGAAGCTTGAGAGCTTTCCGTCTGCTTAGCCGTTTAAATCTTTGTTTCTCTCACATTAATTTCTTTTCTTTTCTCCTCTGTGTTACAGTTTCGTCAAAAGAAGTTCAGAGTCTTGAATCACTCAGCTCAAAGACAAGTTACGATGCTTGTTATAATTTCACTGTCGGAGACGAGAGAAGCGGAGAGTTTTTTTCGCCAAATTATCCCAATAATTACCCGAATTCAACCCTGTGTACAAAAGTAATAAAAGGTGAGTGCGCTGATTTTTCACTTGTTTCAACTCGACGACCGAGCGACAACGCGATTTGCTGGAGGCACAGCATTCACTTCCTCTCTTCGCTTTTTCTTTCTCAATTATGTTTTATTCATTTATTTTTCATTTTCGCCAAACTTATTGAAAATAAAAATAGTAATAAAAGAAAGGAAAGAAGGCAAAGTTATTTCGCGTATGGCCAATATAAATCTTTCATAAGTTGCGATGATACTGCAGACAATGTCTTCCACCGTTAACCGAACCAATTTGTCTTTTATTCATCCGCCGTCTCACTGCATAATGCTGGATTTCATTCGCAGCTTTTCTTTTTTCAATTGCGAATGCGAATGAAAAAACCGTGAGATCGATTGCTAGCCGCAGCACTATTCGCACTATTGATCTTCGTTTCGTTTACATTCTCAAACATTTGCACGCTTTTAATAAATTAATCGACAGAATTCACGAAAATTGCAAATAATGCTTTGGTTTCCCGCAGCACCACCGGGAAAGCGCATCAAACTTGAATTTAGAGATCACTTCATCCTCGAAGAATCGAGCAACAATTGTGAATATGATGTTCTTGAAATTCGTGATGGACGCTATGGCTATGATAAGGTGCTCGCCAGACTTTGCGGCCAAAATTTTCCACACGAGTATTATTCGTCCGACCGCTACATGTGGCTATCATTTAAATCGGACGAAAGCATAGAATACACGGGTTTTAGAGCAGTTTACAAATGGGAACCACAGCTTGGTGAGTTAATGTGATTTGTCTCATTTGCAGTAGTCATTCTAATTGCTATGTTCTGCGCGTAGTATTTTTGCACCATTATTCAGTTATTGATTTAAGAGAGAAGCAAAATAAATTGCTTCAGATTTTTTCCTTCGTTTTTTTCACTGTTTCTACGGAAAGAAACGCCAAATAACTTATGAGTGAGATTTACTTTAACTGCAAGCCTTACAGCCATATTTATGAATCTACTGTTCGCTAGAGAACAGTCACTATCGCAGATGTCACTTAATCGAGATTTGATAAAACGCCCATTATATCCAATGAGCATTTAATCACTTTTGCCAATGCAATTCAAACAAGGCTTTTATAGTGTGCCGGATTAATAAATATTCTGGCGAGGATCACGTATCAATCGACCGATGCAGTTGCGTTATTTTCGAAACTATCTTAAGTTTTTGCGAACAGCTTGTATCATTGTAGTAAAAGCTTCGTGTTCAACAATTTTCTACCAATAATTTCTACCAATACATCTACCAAATGTCATTCAGATGTATGAAATGCTTTCGGAATGGCTTTTTTATGTCTATAAAAACTTCGCTAAGAAAACACGCTTGTCACAACGAAAGCGATGCTTTGCCCCCTTTGAGCCTTTTTTTTGTTTTCTCGCTCTCGAAAAGCTAAAAAGTTGCAGCGTTTATAAGGGTTCCGAGATAAAAACTTTGCTTTTGTCTGCAAACGTAGGGCAAAATTAGAAAAAAATCGTGTAAGACTAAGATAAAAATATAAGATAAAATTTGGTTCATCAAGAAGCGCAATACACGCAAGATTTAGATTTGCTCATCACGTAAACGTCCAAATTGTATTTTAATTTTTTTACGTGAGCAAAACTTTTTTTTCATTTCTTTGTTCTTTCTTTCTTTCTTTCGCTTCGTTTCGTATCGATGTAAATATCGCTTCAAGAAGCAGACACAGCGACTTTATTTGCAACTTACTTTGCTTGTTAAGTTCAATTAGAAGCAACGATGCACAACGAGAACGCATTTTGTGAAATGAGTTGATAAAGCGTAGTGTAGGTGTTACAAGACACATAAATCAATGTATTTTACATCATTTACACTAGTGATTATGCAAATTAGGAAATTAGAGCAAAAAGTAATTTAGTTTTCATTGAAAAGCTTTCTAATCAAATTATTGCTGCAAACAATAACTCGAACGGCACACAACGTTTTGCTTTCCATTGATTTCAATGCTTGTTTTGGTCATCGCGCGTTTTGTTGTGCACTGTAATAAAATTATGTTTTCACGTTAAATTCACACGAAGAGTGCCGCTGAGAGCCAACGCATTTTAAATGCAATAAAAGATGGAAAATAGAATGCAGCTAAAGCTAACGTTATTTTCGATAATTTGCGCTCAGCGTTCGCAAAATATGAAGTAACCAAATCGAAGAAGCAGTTTCAATTATTTGAATGCAGTGAACACGAACTCTTCTCAACAAAAATGAAACGCTTTGCTCGTCGAATAATTGCGCTTACTTCTCATTCGCATCATTCGCGAATCTTTTTAATCTTCGATCTCAATTAAAGATTAAAACGACAAATTTTAATACGCAACGAACTAAATGTTGCATCATCTGTAAACCTTTACTCTTCCCTCTGAGCTTTTAATGCACTCGACAAGCGAAAAATCTCTATTCACGAATACTTGTTTTATTCTGTTCTTATTTTGTCAAAGAGCATCACAAAAGGAGGTGTAAGATTTAAATGGATCGAAAAGAAAAAGTGATAGCGAGAATCGAAGCGAATTCGTGAAAATGCAATTTAAATAAGAGTATCAGAGTTTAATAGAGTAGCCAGCAAACTAATGCATGTTTTTCGTGAAAATTTCACTGAATATGAACATCTCACATTTAAATTGATTTGATTGAAAGATTCATATTTTTATATTTAATTATTTCAATAGATCTTTTGGAATGAAAATTTCAATTTTAACCCGATAAACAAAATTTCTATTCGCGCATTTTGTCGTTAATCTCTATTAAAACTATGAAAGATTGAAATGTTGAAAACAAACGAATTTGCAATAATCTTTCAAAAATTTTAAGCTGCTCTAGCTTTGCGAAAATATAATTTAAGTACTTCTATTGTGTGATTTATTTTCATAGTTATTGCTTGAATTAATTTTATTTTTACATTCAGCATTTTAAATTTCAAAATTTAGCAAACTTTTCTGGTTATTCAAAATGATGTTATATAGAAATGAACGTGAAAAAAATTGCAGCCTCGTTCATATTTATTTACTATCTATGCCATTCAAAAGCTGTTTTTCAATTTATTATAGATGATAATATAGCAAATTAATTTGATTGGGGCTGTAGTAGATTGAAGTTAAGTGTTGAGAAATTAATTTAAAACAGATTCTTTATAAAAGATTCTAAAGAACTTTGAAACTGCTGAAAAGGTTTCTCTTTGCACTTTATAAACTTTTCACTATGTATCGAATTTAATCTTTAACTAAAGTCAAACTACAGTAAACCTCTCTACAACGGACACCTTCGGTTCCAAAAATCTGGCCGTTATAGAGAAGTGGCCGTCAAAGAGGGGTTAGGTTTAAAATATTTATTTTTTAGTTATACAGATTTATAATTAAATAAAGATATTTGCTTTGTTTTTCGAGAAAAATCACAAGTTTATCAAACTTTTCTTGTAAAGGTTCTGTTTCTAAGCACAATTCATCAAAACCACATTCTAATGCATAAATTTTTATGTCATTAAAAGCTTTAGAAACAATAATACAGTTGATAGGGACAACGCTGTTTTTATATTGAACCGTCTCATCCCCAAAGTTCATGGAGGCCGTTCAAAGGAGGTGGCCGTTCCTGAGAGGGTCCTCCTAATTGAATTAACTTTGAACGGATTTTTTTCGTGGCCGTAAATGGAGGTTGCTGTTTAAGAGATGTGGCCGTTAGGGATGGTTTTACTGTATTATTTTTCTTTGATAACTTATATTGCTTAATTTTTCTTTTACAAAAAGAATTCGCCTTTCGAATATTACAATTGAAAACTTCGTTGCATTAATTTATTTTATATCAAGTAAGATAATTGTAAAGATGTAATCAAAATTAAGCAGATATCGAGTTCAATACGTAATTTAATCTTAAAGCTAATGCAATAAAAATGAAAAATATTTTCTATTGCATTCCGTATTTCAACTCATAATATGATTTATTTTAGAGATAAAAGTGTACAATTACAGCGAAATGTCAAAATGGTCAAATTTCAATATTCCAATTTGAAATTTGATACTTTCGCTATTGTTACGTTTGTAACGGTCACTTGTGAACAGAAGTTTTTTCGCTCAGTACACTTGCAAAAAACGATCGAAATTTGGTCTTGTGTGCTTTCGAAACAAAGCTTTCAATCAACAACACGATGAACAATAGGCTCAAGAGACAATGTAAAGTCGTCTTAACAAAAATCATTACATTTTCGCCAATGCCTATTGGTTTCGTTCGCTTTTTTGTTGAAACAACTGTACAACCAAAAGCTTCAAAATCAATAGAATGATGATTTAAGCGCGGTAACATACTTTTCATTAAACATGCTTTACGAGAAAATATTTGATAAATGTACCGACTTGTCGTATGTAATTAAACTAAAATTAGTTTTTTTTACCAAACATTCTTGCGAACAGATTATTTGCAAACATAAAACCTGTCCACAGTGAACTTACACAAAAATTAACTTAAAAAATTTAAAAGTTAAAGAGTTTTGATGAAAATTTTTATAGCTTTAAAAGAAAGATACATTTGTCTTGTTTGAATATACTTTTTCAAATGTTGCAAATTGGGAGCAATTTCTGAATAACCCCATATTTTATTTATCCTTATTTAAAAAATTTTGCCCAATCTCTTTAAAACACTTTTGCTTATTTTCAAATAATTTTTAAATTATTTCAAATCTTTTCTTTTGAATTTATGTGCATTTAAGCCTTCTTTGAATTAAACACAAAAAGAATTAACTACCCAGTCATCGAGGCAAGCAAAGTTTTCATTTTTTATTTGAAATCAGAAATTTATTATTTTTGAGCTCAATAGTTTTTTAACATTAGTTTTCCCATAGGATGGACAAAATTTTTTTGAGAGCATCTCAAATTTTTATCGATAATTTTTGTATCGAAAAATATTTTTTGACGAAAACATAAATAATGAAAGAGTGAAAGTGGAGGCTAATTTTGCGGCCGAGCTCATCTTGAAATGATCACCACTGCACGCGCGAGACTGCAATAATACTTGGTGCAACATGTTTGGACATGTTTTAGATGAAATTAGGTTACTTCTGTAATACAAATAGTCCGGATAAATGAAATTCTTTTTAAATCATTTATACAAAGTCTTCCTTCTTAGCAAACAGGCATAATAACAAAAATTAAAATTGATATAAGATTACGCTTTTATTTGAAATTCAAATGCCTTTGTTCGCTACTTATTGGCAACAACAACCAAATTTTTCATAAACCGTATTCTCAACGCAATTAATTTTCTACCTATTTTATGCAAATATACCATTGTTTGCAAATTTTTCTTTGAGCCATGTTATAAATTCAGCATTATGGTCAGTTCAATTCTTTGAGTCCTCATTAAAATAAACTTTAAAGATTGCTCACGAAAATGAATCACGTGAATTTAAAAAAAGAATATTGTCAATTTACGTTAGTCAAACTTATTCATTTTTCCTCTTTTACAAAAATTTTTATGATGATTTATATAACTTGATGAAAATTAACTGAAGGCAAACATTTGTGATAATTTTAAGTTTATTGACTTTTGGTCAGTTTCAAAGCTTTATCAGTCTCTCATTTTTCTACTCCGAGATATATCATTTTCGACGAACTCTGAAATAAAATCTTCTCGACCCTCGAAAATTGCATTTAGATGTCTAAATTTAGTTGATTAGGCAGCTATTTTGTGCCGAAATTACAGAAAATTCTTGACAACCGAGAAATGCACTTCATTATTTTTGCTGTGCTCATTTATAGTCTTGGAAGCATATAACATTATTTCAACTTAATCCCAACATTCAAAAACATTTTGCTTTTAAAAGGTTTTCAAATTATTAAATTTTAAATAATAAAGCTAGATCGTAAAAATTTTCGATACATAAAAAGTTTAAAAAGCTTTTCAAATTAACATTATCGTATTAAGTTTTTCCTGAAAACGAATTTTAAAACAACATTTTGAATTTTAAAAAATCTAATCGATTAGTATAGTTCATTAAGTATTCTTTTACAAGAGTTAAATTTTGCGATAGATTGGCATCCATTTTTACTCGCAAAGATTAACTTCTTAAAAAAAAAGATTTAAGAGATTGTGAAAATTTATGATTTTTCAATATTGTATAAAACTTTTCATTATGAATATTTTTATCATTTTCAATGCCTACAATTTTTCCATCAAAAAACGTTTCGACGAAAACACTAAAAATGTGAAAGTGAAATTGAAGGTTTATTTTAGATTCAAATGAATTGTCTTAATCAAAAAGTAATTGTCATTTATATTAAACTATTTTTATATTTATCTTTTGGGCAAAAAAAGTTTTTTTTTTTTAATTTTGAGATACATTTAGAAACGATTAATTAACATATTTTAGCATAGTTAAGTCAAATTCTTTAAAATTTTATAAAGCTCTCTGATATTATATGTCCTGGTTAAAAAATTTCAAATAAGTGGTTTATCAGAAAAGAGAAACTTAAATAAAATATTATTGATAGGAAGATAAAATGAAATAAAAGTTTTGTTAATCGAAAAATAAATCTTTTCTGAACAAAAATTTTTTACTGAGCCGCATTCTAACAGTTCAGCGTTGTCTCTTGCTTGAAAGCATGAATAAAATTGAATTTAAAACTACAAACTCGCTTTTTATGGTAAAAACTTGGCGCCGAATTTCAGCAGAAAAGAGGACAAATTTTGAGCTCAAATGTTATTGATAATATTTGAATACTTTTACTATTGCAGTTTTTTAATTAAATCTTGATAAAAATCATTTTGTACTTAGTGTGCTTCGAAGAATTTCACTTTTTGCTTCAAGTTTAAGAAATAAAAAACAAAATATTGTGATGAAACCGATCAATAATTTGTAAATTGTTCAGGTGCATTGAAATTTGAGGTATAAAAAAATTACATAGTCATTATAGGGAATAAAAATAAATGCTTACTCTAAAAAACAAAGAAACGGCAAAAAATTTCTTCGACTGTTTAGATCTTTTAGTGTTTCGGGGGGAATTCAAATGAAGAAAAAAAATTTAGTAAGCTTCTGCTTTCTTTTTTCGCACACCGCTTTCACCAATTTTATACACTTGCCTGAATTATTATTTTTCATGTTATTTGTTTTTTATTATTCACTTAAAATGAATTTTCTACTTCTTTGAAATATACGTACTTACATAATTTTCTCTAAAATTTTTTATTACTCTTGTCAGCTTACGTTTTTCGTCTTGTGATTAATTAAATAATTATATTTACCTTACTTTACAAACAACGTTTGTTTTCGTTATGAGTTTACTTATTTAATTGAATATAGCGGCAAATTCAGTTAGGCAAGTTTATTGATGTAAGATTTTTTATTTTGACAAAAAATTTCAACTACAACAACTTTGTTGCTATTTTCACAAAATTATTTTTTACAAATGCATGTGAAACATTTATTTTGCCAAAAATTCTTTTATATGAAGAGAAAGGATACTAGAGGAAATCAATTTCTTTACTTGTAAAGATTATAGCACTTTGAATTGTTGTTCAATTGTTTTTTTCTAAAGATTTAGACTGATAACAAAAAAAAATTCGCATTTGTTGAAATACTCAAATTGCGTTTCATGTGGAATATTAATGTTAAGCTTGCTTTACATAAAATTGCGGCAAAAAAAAAATTTCTGAAACAAGAGAAATGAATTTTGAGCGATGGAAAAATATGCATCAACTAGCAAAGGATATGTTCGAAGTGATTTATGGATCACGGATGTTCAAATATTAAGCACTTTGAAAATGAATGCAAGCGTTTCTTTTGTTTTTTCAAATTTGGTCCACATTCTCTTCTCTCTTTCTTTCTTAAAATTAACATTAAATCTTTAAGAAGCTGTATTCAAATTCTCAACAAGATTTCATAGTTTGATATTGATGAAACTTTTAGATAAGCATTTGAAACATACAGTTTCGGAAAGAATGTTTGTCTAGGATCGATCATTTAATATCTTATCACTCTGAAACATGAATTTTGACGAGAGTTCGCGACAAAATTAAATGCATTTTAAAGTAAAATAAGCACAGTTATCATTTTTGTTTAAATAAACAGCTTTCAGCATATTCGAATGAAGGTGAATAGCAAAATGTATGTTTAAGTGAGTGAATGATAATTTTTTTCATGTGAAGATTTAATTACAAGTTAATTAAGTTGCTTTTGTGTTAGTTAGAACAAAAAGAAAGAATTCTTAGATAATTTTTTAAAATGTCGGAGGCAAAAATAAAGTCTTCAACATTATTCTAACTTTGATTCCTCGGATATGTAGTGAGCAACCTTAATCAACAGAATCATTATGGTTTCAGAAAAAGCTTATCCGTTATGCAAATTATTTTTTTGCCGTTCGAACGGCGATCAACAAATTGAACACAGTTTTTCGTGCTTTCATATCATTTAAAAGCGATTGCAAATAGTTGAATTTCAGCGTAAAGTGAAATGTTCATTTTGTTCATAAAGAATTCACAAATATTTTCTCAAAACTCACTTTAAAAATGTGGAATTAATGTATGCAAATAATGATTTCAGTGTGACTTGTTTTGCTTTGAAAAATAGTTCACGAGTTAACGTTTGTTCTTTAAACGACAGTTCTGAGAACACATCAACTCTTTTCATTCAATCTCATTGTCTTTTCTATTTCAACAATGTTCAAGTTCAGAAATCATTTGCCTTTTAGCATTTATTTATTTATTTATTTATTCTCTCAATTTAGCATTAAGCTATTACTTTTTTAATATTTACACCCAAAACTTTTTACCAGCGGAATTATTAATTTTTTAAACTTATTTAACTTTGTTACATTTCTCAAATTTTCTGGTATACGGTTATAATATTTTATATTTCTTACATAAATACTTTTAATTGCTTGTTACTTTTTATTTGTCGCTTTTAATTGTTTATTTATAAAATAAAGTTTTATTTTAAATTGAGAAACACACCCTCAGCTTGCGTCTCTCTAGTTGGGACAAACATTTTTTCCGAAACTGTATAATGAATTCATTAAGAGGTAACAAGGAAACCGCCTTTCTTGCCCGATCCTGATTTTAATCGAACTTGATACGAAGATAAAGCTTTATGAGTGTATTAGAATTGCCCCCATCATAGGTGAGAATCACAAAGGGTGAGAAACGAAGTGGTGCAACAATATTGCAACAAGCAATAATCCAAAGAAAAAAATTTGTGAGAGTTGACATTTTTTTTCTTATAAGTATAAACTTAACGCTTCGGGGAAAATGCGATAATCGAATTTTTATTTTTCGCCGCGATTCATTTTTTAGCTTAATTACTTTTTCATCACTTTAAGCGTTAAGACTGTTAATTAAAAGATAGAAATCATATTCTTCTCGATAAGTAGAATTCATATTTATAAGAAAACATTCGGAAATATGATGAAAAATTTTTCACAAAATGTTTGCTTTGGAAAAGTCGAGTAATGTTCTTTTGTTTTTTGTCACTAGCTTTAACACCTTTTATACCACTTTATTTGCTAACTTGTTGAATTAATTATATGTTCGTAAAGCTTCATCAATGTTAAAATAATGTGAATTTTGTGAAATCCTGTTGAGAACTTGAATAACTCTTTCATATACTTAATGTTAATTTATTAGAAACAATAATCGTTCAAGAGAGAATGTGGACCTTATTTTAAAGAACAAAAAACTCATTTTCAACATAAATTTTTATATTTGAAAGTGTGAGTTAAATCCTTCATTTTTAAATCACGTTGAATATGTTACACTCGTTGCTAGAAATCTTCTCTATAGAACGTGACCTAACTACGAAGCGAATTATTTTATTTTTGTTCAGCGGAATGTTTTAGCGAGACAAGATGTTAACGATTTGCATATAAACTCGAAGAAAATAAAAAAGATTGATTCAGAATTTTTCAAAAATTTTTGCTTAGTTGTAAATGAAAAATTCAATGCAGAATATATGCCAACATGTAAATTGAAAAAATCGATAAGTTAACTTAATGAGATGAAATGAAAAATCAAGTTTATATTTGGAAAAAAAGAGGTAAAGCAGTTCTAATTATATATGAGAAGCGAATGATTTGAACGAAGACGATACTTTTCTCAGACTGATTCGGACTTGAACTACACGTCTTTCTCATTGTTCCTGAGTGTAAGCGAGGCGTGCAAAAGTCACGGTTAGAAAGAGAAGCAAAAAAATTAAATTATTGACGCACACAGAGCCGGCAATAAGTACAATCACTCGAAGGGTAAATTGTTGCTAAAATAATAAAAGAAGCGAACAGTTGGCGCATTAAAAGCTGAGCGCTTCTTTCTTTACGACGACAACTAGCATTTTGATCGCGTTATTGCGTAATGTTTTTTAATGAAGTGTGAAAACACATTTTGTGTAATATCGTCACTCTTTTGTTTCACTTCACACTCGCTTTTTCAACGCTCGATTGTATTTTATGAAAAGAAACTCTTCAATAAATTTGGACAAAATGACACCAGAAAAAAATTACAAAGACAATAATGAATTTTAAGGCGCTTTAAAAACATTGCCTTTCTTATCGATTCACGTCCAAAGTTTCAAAGCAGCGAAATTTTCTTCCCCCTCTCACGCAATGGAGCTTCGCGAATTTACTTTCAAGATAATCCACACACGCTTCTCCGCTTTCCAACTCATGCTCCCGCATTTATCAATGAGTATTAAACGATTTCATAAATATACATGCGATCGCTCTTTTTCCAAAGCATTTCGCATCACATACTGATCAAGAAAATGACCACTGCATTAAAAGTGACCTAAGTACGTGTAAGAAAATGAAGTCATTTCCATCATGTGATGTAGATGAGTTACATTTTTTGACAAAGATTTGAAATACAGCTAAAAGCATTTAATTTGAAAAAAAAAATTCAACTCTGTTAAGGTAAAATGTATAAAATTTCACAAGATTCGCCTCAAAAAACCGGATCAATTCGAAATTCATCCGTGACATCTATTATAAATGCTCCAATTTCTCAAATTTGGTTTATTTTCCATTGTATTAACCCACTCTGTTAGTTTTTTTGATTGTTAGGTTGTTACAAAGGCGATTTTTTATTTACATTAATCTGCTTGGTTTTTACATTACCGCTAACTTGACAAAATTGTCGTATTCATAACTTTAACTTTCTCTAGCAAATTTCATTGATAAGAATTTATTCTCAAATTACATGTTAAAAATTGAAGTCTTACAATGAAACTACTTTTAATGATCCATCATATGTCAGACTTTTGCGCTTGAAGCAAGTTATCCGCATACAAATTTTAACATTAAGTCTACGGCAAGTTTTTTTTTGTGATTGCGGGCCGAAATCTTAACCGATTTCTCTCCGGTTTGTTTTAAATGATAAAACTATTTAATAGATACAATTTTTTTCCGTACTGGAATCCAAGTTAAATTACTAAAAAGCAATTTTTTCGTTGTTTTTAAGTAGAATTTTCCTAAAATTATTATAAGATATTAGTTGAATATTACTTTTATTTATAAATAAACCGGATAAAAATCGATTTCGGCCTGCAATCGAAAAAATTTTTTGCCATAGACTTAATGATAAAGTTTACACGCGAATAACTTGCTTCACGCAAAAAATTCGCACATATGCTGGGGATAATAATTATCAAGAATTATTCTTAATGCACACATGAAGTTCTATCTACATACAAAGTTTCATTGAAATCAGGATAGGGCCAAAAAATATCTTCCTTGTTAGCTATATTAAAAAAGGTGATTCATGAACTTCCTCTCTCCGATTTTGACCAATTCAACAAAAACTATTTTTTATGCATGTTTAATAGTTAATATATATAATTTTGCCCGTACTACCTGTTCATAAACTAATTCTAAATAAATCTTTTTTATTTATTGAAGTTTTTAATCTGAGAAAAAACTAAAGCGTATTTACAAAATAAAATCAGATGGAAAAGATGCAAAAGCAAGCAAGTGTAGAGCAAGTTAAAATTTTCTTTACAAGATTACAATTTTTGTTCATTTTAAAGCGGTTTTTACAACTTCGAAATATTGCTAAAATTCAAATTTTTCTATTTTATAGAAAGAAACATTAAAAAAATTATTTAGTTTTAATAATCTTAAAGTATCTTAAATTATTTCCATTAAAATTCTCGCATCATGGAGTATCTAAATTCACTGTATAATTATTAGACATTTAGCACAGCTATGATCAAACCAACATGAATTTAGCTGCAAATTATATTTGTATTTTACCTTGCTTATAATTTTCATTGAATCTTTCATGACAAAATGCTCTCGAAAAGTATTGATCCCTTTGGGACAATAATTTTTAGTCGATTTTTAAAAAATTTATGTTGAAGATTAATCTATTTTAAATGCCTCGATCGAATGGATTATTGAAAATTTTTGGGTTTTATAGATCTTTAAATGACATAAAAATGCAATAAAAATTTCGATTCATTCATAAAAATTTAAAATAAGCAAGCAAATTATATTAAATTTAATGAACTGAGGAAATATTTAAACTTGATTAGTTTTTTTACCTTATATCCTTTTACCATATATCTCTTATTTTACGCCCTGACACTCTAAATCTAGAAAATGATGTTATATCAAATTTATAGAATTAAAGATTTCGAATAATTCCACCGATGTGATCTGAAAGGCTAAAACGAAAAAAAGCTCGATGAAAAATGAAAAGTTAAAGTGACTGTAAAAAGCAAGGAAAAGTAACTTCAAATTGATTTTTATTATTATGTTTATTTAAGCAAATCAAATCAATCCAAAATGAATATTTAAATATGTTTAAAAAAGAATAAACAAAATTGAAATTAAATAATTGAGGACGAAGAAATTTATAGATATGAAAATGAATTTTTTAAATGCAAATACATTGCTGCAAACCAGCGAAAATATGAAGCTTTTTGAAAAGAAGACACGAGTCAGTCTAATGTATCTAAAATCATAATTAAATTTGAAGAGGTTCTCGGCTTATCCCTCAAAGATTTTCACTTCTAAAATTATGATTAACATCCGAATTTAATAAAGACCGTGTAAACGAAAAATCCAAAATAAATTCTATTAGCACTCTGAATGAAAAGGTTGAATTTGTGAAAATTGATTTTCTTGAGGATCTCTTCATTAATTCTTTGGTCGTGAAAATGCAAAAAGATAGCAAAAAGCTACAGCTTCGTTCAAATAAATTGCTCACCTCATCAGCGAAAGACGTTGAAAAAAGAAAACAGATTTTGAGGGCAGAGATAGGCAATTAATTTGAATGAAGCTGTGGATGTTCTTACTTTTACGAAGCTCCTCTTGACTTTGAGTGGTATTGAAGTAATGTACAGCCAATTCAACAAAAAAATGACTGCAGGTACTCGGCTTTCTTGCAAGGCATGTCTTTCTCAACGCAAGCTTTCGCTGTATAAGCATTGCAATAAAGCCGAACACCCGCAGTCTTTTTTTTTAAACGACTGTACCTGAGTTATCCTTCATAAGATACATTGAAAAAATTTAGTCATGATCAAAATGTCATACTCAGGTCATCGTTAAGCGTCAAATAAGAAGGAATTTTTTATATTTTAAAAATTTGTCAGATCTCTAAAGCAAAAACGATTTGAAAGTTCATTGAATAAGTCTTCTGAAGAAAAAACTTCTCAATTGAATGCCATGAAGTTTGAGGCCAAATATCTACAAGCAATTGTTAGATAAAGCGAACTTTTAAAGAATTTATTTAAACGCTTTTGAAATTATTAAAGTTTGAACTTGACTCTGCTTTTTACAGTCCCTTTTTAAGAAAAACTGAAGAGAATTTTTCTCGCTTAACCACACATTTTAATACCATTAAATAATCAAATAGTTAAATATATAAATTAAGTAATTGAATTTTGATATCTTTAAAATTTAGGGAAAAACAAAACTTTGTTGCATTTTAAACTGTTAAATGAAAATTTGCAGTAGCAGATTATTGTTTCATTCGTTAATCTAACATTTGCACCTAGACACTCTATTGGCTTTTAATTTAGTTTTATTGTTAACCTTAAGTGTTAAAGAATTTGATGAGTGGGAAGAAATATTGATTCACAGATAAAAGAAATCGTCGTTCACCAGCAGTCGAAAACAGTATCTTCTCTTTAAGATCACTCCATTTTACTTAATTCTGACAATAGTGAAGCTAACGATCTCTTTTAATAAATACAACCAATGATTTATGTCATTAATTAAAAAGTTAACAGCATTTGTCAATATTAATTATACAGAAGAACTACGAATTAGGGCAAGAAAATAATGAAACTTGCGATATGATAGCATTTGATATTATCTATCTTATATATCTTTTATATGGCTCTTTGAGAATTAGACAGTTCAAAATAAAAAACAGTTTTCTTCGCAATGAAGATTGTCAAATTTACAGGCTTTCTGCTCCAAATATGGGAATTTTTGAAATTCTCAAATGTTTTTAAAGCCTTATAAATACAATCAAAAATTATTTTGTAAACTTAAATCATAAACAAATAAAACTTACATAAAATATTTTTTTAGACCTCAGAAGGATTATTTAGACTGTAGAAATAATCATTTTATCATGAATTCAATCACTACTTACTTCACCTCAATCATTGCAATCAATTTAAACATTTTCAAATTTAAGTGAAAAAGTATCTTTTATTAAAAGTTTTCAAAAAAGTTTTTTCCTTCCATAAAAAAATCGTTCAATTAAGATTCCAAAATTCTCCTATTGTATAATCTTTTGAAAATTTTGAGGGCCATTGAAAGAATGTAAAAACTGAATAAGTGTAATGCAACTATTTGAATCCATTCAAAAAATTCCATCAAAATTAGCAAACAATTGAATTTATTAATTTCAAAAGGGCTTATCTAACATTGTACTGTTAATCAATACACGCTCTTTTGAAAAAATTCAATCAATTGAGTGAGTAGAATCAGCATAAAGAACTGCATACAAAATTTGCGATCAATCTACAAAGTGGGGAATTTTAATACCATATGAAAAATATTTTGAAAAGAATGTAAAAATCAATTTTGATCATTATTCTTCAACGTTAAAATTTTTATTTAATATTTGAGCAAGTTCAGTTTACAGTCTTGTTTTTTATGCTTTCATTTTTTGTTGATACAGTGAAACCTCTTTACAACCGCCATCTTCGGTTCCAAAAAATCTGGCCGTTATAAAGAGGTGGCCGGCAAAGAGGGGTTAGGTTTAAAATGTTTATTTTTAGCTATACAGATTTATAATAGTCGAATAAAGATATTGTTTTGATATTTGATGAAAAATCACAAGTTTATCAAACTTTTCTTGTAAAGGTTCTGTTTCCAAGCACAGTTCATCAAAACCACATTTTAATGCATAAGTTTTTATGTCATTAAAAGCTTTGGAAACAGTATTACATTTAATTGGAACAAGGCTGTTTTGATATTGAACCGTCTCATCACCTGTGTCCATTAAATCTATTTTTCGACCTCTTTTATGACTTTATCTGCACCTTTTAACTTTAAACTTATTTTTTGTTCAAAATCGTCATTTGTTTCTACACATATCACTCAATTATCATAACATGTAATAAAATACAATGTGAACGCAATATTTCTATCACGTTATCATAATGCAACTGTCACATGATCATCTTGTATTACTTTGACATTTCAATTTTCGCTTCTAACTTTCTATTTTAAGCTATTAGTTTATCTAATGTAATGTAAGAGTATGAAGCAAAATTGCACATTTGAATGCATTTCTTTTGATTATACAATTGTTCATTTAAATGTTTTGGCCGTTAAATAGAGGCTCTCACGTTGATGCATTTGCTTTTATTTTTGTGGCCGCGGCCGTTCAAAAGAGGTAGCCGTTCCTGAGAGTGTCATACTAATTGAGTTAACTTTAGGCGGATTTTTTCATGGACGTAAATGGAGGTGGCTGCTTAGGAGAGGTTGCCGTTAGGGGAAATTTTACTGTATTTAGTTAATAATTGGTAACTATGAGAATATTAGAATTTTTGCTCTTTACAATTTTAGTTCGCCGTGATCACCTTTATGTTGATTTTATGCCTTAAATAGCAGTCTTCACTTGTGTCAATTAGTTAATAGAATGAAATCAGTGTTTTTTATTTATTTAAAAGCTTTTCTCTCATCACTGATATAGGGCTATTAATAATTTATTTTTAAATTTTTAAAAACTGCCCGAAATTTAAAAACTTCAAGAAAAGAAATTCGCTTTATTTGAGTAAAAAATATTAATTTCCTGAACTATTAAACAATGGATTTTGTTTGCGTTGCAACATAGAAATCAATGCAATTTTTGATAAAGTTAATCGAGCGACAGAGAATCGCTTGTAAGTTGCTACATGAACATGTGTATAATGTTATTCTGTGCTTTTAAAGCTAAAATTTTGTTTTTATTTTTTGCAATAAAACCAGCAAATGTAGAAATTATAGTCGCATTCTGCTATCATGCTTCCGTTTGTTATAGAAATAATGTTCATTTTACGCGTAATCTGTACTGTTCTCACTTTTGTGCTTATTGTACATAAATGTTCAGGGTGCCATTTTTGATTATTTCGACTCTAAACTTTAATCGCTCAGCAATTTTTTTAGCTTTAATTTACTTTAACCGAATTGCTGTGGTTAATAAACATTCAAAAAATTTATATTCTAAAATAGGAAAGGGGTAGTTGACTTCTTTCTTAAAAATCGTAAGCTTTTAAAGCAAATCTTTTCTCGCCATTGTAGAATATTAGAGACGCGAAAAGTAATTGAAAATTTTCTCGAAGTTGAAAGGCTGAAAAGTGAGTTGAATTCGATTGGATGACCAAAGAGAATAGAGCACAGAGTTGTGGATGAGAAAGATCGCTTCGCAACAACGTATATTTCCTTCTTTTTGTTTGATAATTAATTAATTCATTTGTTAAAGTTTGGTGGACAGGAAAAAAGAATTGAATTTTTTGAAGCAAATAGCTAAAATTGCATTGATACGTGAATGATACGCGAAAAACAAGAGAAGAGCGATAAATTTTGCGTTTCATTTAAAGACAATATCATAGAAAGTTGATAAATTCGATGAATTAATATTGCGGATAGTGACACATTCGATGTTTTATTTGCTCGCACAATGTCGATGTCACATTTTTTGAAGCCCGCTGAAACACTACACACACACGCACGCAACGTGTACACAACAAAATACACAAGCTGCCGAAGAATATAGAGGAAGAGAGAAGCAGCGAGAGCAATGAAAATAGGTCAAGCTTTAAGACAGCAAAGAAGAGAAACATTTTTCGACTCAAATAAAAATGAGGCCGAAATTGCCTTTTTGCCGATATACTTCGAAAGCTTAAATTTGTTAACAAGTTTTGCTCGGATTAATGAAGAAAAAGTGAGATATAATCCGCTGGTTTTAGCCTTAATTCAATACAAGCCAATCGCAATTTTTACAAACGCTCAGTCGTTTGTGAATAAGTCGAAATTGCCAATTTTCCGATTTCTTTGTGAATTCAATTTAATTGCCGAACTTTTTGAAACATAATATGCTTAATTTCGCGTTTCATTTGCTACAAATTAGGCTTAACTCTTTATTTACAACTTGACGCAGCGAAACAAGGAAACTACTTTTTGTGCCCGTACGCGATTTCAATAAAAATGAACATGAAGACAGAACTTTATGTTTGTATCAAGAATGACCCCACCATCGGTGCCAATTTTGCGCGTGAAACAAGTTATTCGCGTTCAAACTTTAAGATAATGTCTATGGCGAAAAATTTTGTTTTTTGATTGCGGGTCTAAATCTGAATCGACTTTCGCCGGTTTGCTTTATTCGAAAGTAGTATTCAACTGCTATCTTATTAAAGATATCTCGTAATTCTGTACCAAAGCACTGAAAAATTGTTTTTAACATTAATTTTTGAAATAAAAATAAAAATATCAAGCACATAAGGAGTTTTAACATTAAAAACAAACCGAGCGAACCGTTGTTGTTGCCATTTTCAATCAGGGTGCTCGAATGGGATTGTACAGGTTTGTCAGGTTTCAAAAATCGTTCTAAATCAAGCTTCAGTTACAGTTGCAAAACGATTACGAGAAAAGCAGTGTTAAAAATCGTAGCAGATAAACTATGAAATCTAATAGAACCAATAAATTCACGTGAATCGTTCTCAGACATCGAGGATTGTATGAAATTTACTTGAAACTTTGCTTCCCATGCTATGAATCTAAATGGAAGCTTCCAACTTTGAGCCTATTCTTGTGTAATAAAGTTAAAATTTGAGAGAGAGAGAGAGAGAGAGAGAGAGAGAGAGTTGGAATAAGACACGAAAGACAATTTACAATTGAATAAGTCTATTCCGAAAAAGGCTATCAAACAATGTATTGTAAGATAGGCCCTTTCGGAATAAATTCATTTATTTTAATTTTTACCTTATTTTACTCTAATTTAAAAAGAGTTAACTATTAACATTGTTTTATGATTTTCTAATAAAATGTTGAATAATGCAGAATAATTGTGCAGACTAAAAAATTAAATTCTTTTTAAAGAGAGAAAAACAATATACAAAAGTAGAAATTTATATTAAATCCCAACGGTGGAGTTTGTGTACAATTCTGATTGGCGTAAAAAATTGGAGTTCAAACAAAGCGCTTCACTGCATTGCTACTTTTGCAGAAAGAATTGTTTAACTGTCATTTCGAGTTTAAAATAGGGCCAACTTCGGGTCCGTATAAAAAAAATTGCCACATTTTTATTTTATTTTCAAAGAATGAAAATACAAAGAAAGAAGAATTTAAAAAATAAATTATGCGCTTACTTTAATCAAAAAATTATTTTAAGCTTATGCACATTTATTGTATTGTGTTTGCTTGAAGCACAAAATGTAATAAAAACCAAAAATAAATTTTTGCAATTCGAATCTTAGCATTAAGTCGAAAGCCACTTTAACTCTTATTTTACAATCGATTAAAATTGATAAAAGCTTTAATTTCGTTTTTCAATTTTTTCCAATTGTCGGCAATTGTTTCATTTTTAAAGTTTTCACTTAAATTAATCACTGAAATCCGCTTTGAGCTAAGTAGTGACCGAATCAAAAAATTCTTCATTTTTGTGAAAACCTTATAAAATGAAAAAATGTCAAAATTTGAATTGAATTAATTTTTTATTAAGAAAGAGTGCATCTCACAATATGCAATTATATCGTTGGGTAAACGCTTTCTTAGTAAATCTATTCAATTGTAAAAAAGTTGAAAAACGAAATAAAGCTAAAATGGCTTTTGACTTAATGACGAGATTCAATTTTAAATTGAAGAAATTGCAAAAATTCTACTTTGAATTTATTTTCCATTTTCTTCGCCAAACAACAAAAATTAAGCTGAAAATAAAATTTTTGGTTGTTGTCAGTGATGTCGTAATCTTACCTACCAACGTTTAGAGTTAGATTATTAGCGATTCGAAAACAACAATTAAATCGTTACTCGAAGAAACGAATTCACTGAACTCCTCTTCTTGAAGAAATGCGAGAAAAAAAATAAAAATGAAGAGAAAATAATGATTTTTGCATTTGACTTAATTTCAGCGCTTCAGATTGTGTACAATCTTTAACCGCATTTCTTCTCGCAGTCAATAAGTCTTAATCATAGCTCACTGTTTTAATCAAGTTGTTGCATGGCTTTTGTTCGCTTACGATTATCACTTTCTCGCAACTACCGCGCAAAATTTTTCACAATTTCATATTCTCTTCACCACTTTTCATCCAAAGCTTTTGCTCTGGAACTTGTATTTGTTTAAAAGTTTTTTATTAGCTCTGAGGTCTTTTCGCCTGTGTGTTGTGTGTTTGCGTTAAAAGTTTTCATATTTTCATTTCGTTGAAAGAGAGCTTTGTTTTCGAAAGCAATTGCAAAAATGCAAAAACGCATCTTTGTTTTGTCTCTCCGCAGTTATCATTTTGTACGAGAGGCGTCGATAAGCAGCTAAAAAGCGATTGTTTGCATATTAAAAAACATTAGCAAATATGTTTAATAAGGAAGGAAGCGATTAAAGTTGATTAGATTAAACGCATTCCAGTTGATCTTCATGCGAACGCTCGCTGCTCCGAATTTTTCACTCGCATCCATAGCAGAACTTAATTAAACAATATTCAGATATTAAGCGATGCGATGCGTTGCTCTGCGTTCTCGGACGCAACTCAAGAGTAACACTATAATTGCTTTGGAAATTTAAATTCAAAAATGTGGGAAGCGTGAAATGCGATTGTTTACGCTTATTTTGTCCATTTGAGAGCAAAAATTTTTTGCAAGATGAGCGCAAAATTAAAAAGCGAAAATTGGAGAGTAACAACGAAAACATAGCAAAACAGAACGCTGAAAAAGAAAAAGCAATGCGAAAGCTCGAATGCTGAAAATATCGATTTAAACTAAAAATGTGTTGTCTCTCTTTCTTTGCAGATCCGACGAAACCAGAACCACCAGGTTCGTGTTGCCATCTTGCACAATCCATTCGACGTTTGTCCATTGATTTCGTGCACTAAAATAATAAAAAGCGCTTTTTCATTTCTCTTGCTTCTCAATCGTTAGATTGCTATTTCAACCCTATCTTCAAACACTGGGGATTATTGACCGACGAGAATGTCACTGAAGCGTCGAAAAGTTATTCGAGAGATTATAAACATCCCTTAGACTGTATATGGAATATAACTGTTAAGCATAATTTAAAGGTAAAGCAGCGCAAACAGTAAAAAAAGTAGGGCGCAAGCTTCTGAAATTCTCTGTTCCAACAGATGTACGTTAATTTTATACAATATCATTTGGCGCGTCCGAATGATTGCGACTCTAATTTTTTTGACGTTTATGAAAACGAATTAAGCGACGCCGCACGAAAACAAAAGTTTTGCGGAACAACCACTGAACCATATAAATCGGATGGCAACATTGTGAACATCAGACTGCACACTAAGTGGGACGCGCTCGATTTTAAATTTAAAATATTGTATACAGCATTCAGGGAAACTAATGGGAAAGGTTTGTTCTTGTGTCCACAATTTTGCTTCAAAGCATTTGCTTTTTAAAAATCGCAACACTTCACTGACAACTTGAGAAGCTTGATTTTTTCCATCTTCAATTAGTTTTTAAATTCTACTTTTTTTAGATTTTTTACCCCATATTATTAAACTCAAACTATTAGTAAAATAATCAAAAATTATTCCTCACTTCAATCAGCGCACACTAATTCATCTCAAGTAGATTCAGAAAAACGCTTCATTGATCTCAAAAATTATTATTTTAAAAATTTGATTTATAATATGTGACAACATGAAGACTTTTTCTTGTTAGCTAAAGATAACATTTACATTGGCAAACAAGTTCTCAGAGCAGATTTGACAAATAGACTTTTGGTCCGATCTAAATCAATAGATGATCTTATTGCTTTCGACAGTATTTAATAATCGTCAAAGCGAGATTTTGAAACTTAGAATTTAAAATCTATAATTTAGCATTTTTTCGATCTAAAAGTGATTTTGTATCCAACTGATGAGGTTTTGTATTTTTAATTTTTTCACCTTCTAAGTGAAAAATTGAAAATGAAAACTTTATTTCAGAAACATGTAGTAAAAACGAGTTCAATTGTGATGATGGAACATGTATTCACGAGGACCTTAAGTGCGATGGTAACGACAACTGTAAATATCGTTATGACGAGGACAAAGCGACTACTTGTCAAAAAGGTGAGGAAATGCGAAAGATTTCTGCTTTAATCACGTTCGGCTTGATTGCAATTGCAGAAAAGAAAGCTCTGAGTTTTACTTCTGAACATATGGTTGTTATCCTGATTGTATTTTTTGCACTGGTGATTGGGATGTGCGCTTCGATCGTTGTGTCTTGTTGGGGCAAAATACAAGAGCGGAGACAACGCGAGCAAGATTACCGATCGCGCGACATGTCGCGAGGCGGCTCGCTGGAACAGGGACTCGATCGCACTCTCACTTCAGTCAGTTTAAACCGTAGTTTAGAAGCAGGTTTTCCGATTAGAGGAACAATTTATAGGCCAGGATCTCAAAAGACGTTAAATAGTGCAAATCCGAACACAATTTTAAATGATGATAGAAACGAAGAAGATGAAAACGGGTGCTACGTTCCCGAAGTGAAGCTTAACTATTTTCGCAAACAGCCGAACGGCGATCCTTCAATTCTTGATGAGAAGTTCATTCACGACGCTCATCACATCAACGACAATATCTCACCTGACTGTCCATTTTATCAACATCATCGAGAAAGTATAAGAAGTGGAAGTGAATCTCCTATTCCTCCACCTCCACCACCACCCAATTTGTCTCAATTAAGAGCGCGTAGTCAAAGAGCTTCCACTTTGCCGTTGGACGTAAGCAAACTAGACACACCATCACCCACTGACAATCATGGACCACAACTACAGCTACATCATCCTGATTGTGCACAACATAGTAGCAATCTAAGGACGAATCCTGAATATAGATCAGCATCAGTTGGACCCCATGTTAGTGTTCTCGAAGATCAAGAAGAGGCTGTTGACGACGAAAAACTAGTGCCTTCATCAGGATACGACAGATACAGGTCTGAGGCGGTCATTCAAATCGCACCGGGCACAGGCACAACTACTCCGACGAACAGGCCTAGAAGTTTTGTTGAGACTCGTTCTGCACCTGATGTAATTGTTTTGCGCTGACATTTAACACATCTTTTTCAAACAAAATTGTCCACATCGAGAAAATGTTCATATCTCAATAAACTTCGCACTGGATTTCGAAGCAATCGGCTTTCCGCAGAGATCAGCGAATGTTAAGAATGCCTTAACAGCCATTGATTCCTCGTGAGCTCAAAATTCAACACACACACACACACACACTTCGAGTGTCGATCAACTAAGACAATGGATCTCTAAACCAGTGCTCATTAAAGTTTTGCAAACTTTCAAATACTTGGTGCCAAGAAGCATTGCTCAACGAAAACTTTCATTGAAGTGCAAATCATGTTCAACAAGCGAACAACAAAATAAAACAAACACCATTCATTCAGCAATAACCTGCCATTTGCGGAACAACAGTATCGTTCGACGGTTGTGTCCCAAAATAGACGTTGTCGAATGTATCGAATCTGCTTTGTTGATGGGTGCTTCAAACGAAAGGGTTAATTAAATAGCAAAACAAACATTGCCGCCGAATTCATCGAAAAAAGGACGACTTCTTTATTTCCATTGTTTCTCGATTACCGAATTTTAGTTCATTTGTAATAAGTATTAAATCGAAATTTGACGACACAGACACACCACTCGCAGCTTTTAAATTTCACCAGTCACCGGAAATCTGAATTCTAAACGAAAACTAACGTTCCACGCTTTTTTCAAGTATTGTAACAGCGTCACGATTTCTTAGAACGATGTGAACGGTGTGAGCAAACAAATTCATTATGTCAAGTACTAGGATTTTAAAAGAACTTTATGTAAATTATTTTAAACCGCTTTTGCATCGTTCGCATTCGCTTCGCCCGCTTTTTTGAAAATTTCACACACACGCACACACACACACACACACAAACACACACGTAAAATACATTGGTACACATAGGTACATTAACATAGACGAATAAACAGTCGCTTTCTCTTGAAAATCGTCGCTAGCAAAAATTTCTGAATTTCAGAAGTGTTTGCTCTGATTTTTACTCTTTGCTATTGGAGGAAAAATTAAATTAATTAAAGAGGCCAATTTGTTTGTTTTCAAAAATATGTTTTCAACAAAAAAATAAATTTAAATTGAATAATAAATTAAACGCTCAAAAATTAAATTAAAAAATAAAATGCTTTTCAGTTGAGAAACAAATTTTTAAATGCTTAAAAAAGGTGATTTTTCATTTTTTTAAAGAATTGCATTGAAAACAAAGGTTAAAAATTTAAAAAATTTGCTTAGCATTATATATATAAATGTAAGAAAAACAGTGGACAATATGAAACCAATACACATTGTATTATAAAGAAGACAAGAAAACAATAAAATAAACGATTGTTACCCTTTTACAGTGAAGAAACGAATGAACCATGCTTCTTGTTATAAAATCACATTTTAAAATCACGAAATTTCACGAAACGAAAACGAAATTCACAGAAAATGCATTTCAAAGTGAACATTATTTGTTATTATGATTACTTATTGAAGTAATTAATTGTAAATTAAAGAAACATTCGAATTCGGGGTTCGTTTTTAAGGCCTCCAAAAATGTATGTTTAAACAAACATAAAACAGCCCAAAAGGCAGCTCTTTTACTTCGATTATTAATAATAAATTAGTAAAACCACTTTTCGGTCTCAGCTTTTTTGCACTCGCGTTCGAATTTTGCTCTTTGCTTGTTTTCACCGTTCACTTGGTGAACTGGTCAGCGAACACGGTAATTAGCTTTTAATGGTAAGCTAATGATTTGTAGCTGCGTTCTCGAGAGTCCACTGCCGTACAAAAGTTTCTCATTGTCTTCGCTCAACGTTGTTTTATTTACACTGATTAAAGAAGCAACTTATTGTTCGGAAAACAGTCAAATTTAAAGGTTACACTACCGTGAACAAAAAAGTGAACCGCCTTTGAATGCGTACTTCACTCCACTGCAAAACAGGTTGTAATTGATATCAAAATGTGTGTTTACAATTAAATGCAGTTTTGAGGTTTTTGCAAAGAGTGAAGTATGCTTTTAAAAGTAACACATTCTTATTCGCAGTAGTACAAAAGAATGTGATGCGTCTAACACAAGTTAAAAATTTATGAATTGATGTTTTTTGTCACATTTAAAAATGATTTTTCAAAATGCTTTCGCCTTTTTAAAGACTAAAATCTAAAAACTTCAATAAAAGAATTAAAGTAACTGTTCAGCGTATTTTGGAGATAACGGGTCTCACTTATTTTCACATGTAATGTTCTTTGTCGAAAGTAAGTCAATCCATGTATCAAAATTTTTCGCTAAGATGCTGTGCTATCATTCGAGCATTAATTACTTCACAAAAATGGACATTAAGTGGAAAAAACAAGTATCACAGAGAAACAAAGAAAATAAAAACGTCAAAATTTCATGGAGTTTCCAAAGGCAAAGTTTTATGAGAAAATTTTTATCTTTTTTCCTTATTTTTTCTATTAACTATAAAATAGACTTTCAAAAATGAGTGCGATGATAGAATTGCTTCTACTTTATCATAAGCTTCTTAAATGAAATTGTAAAAATGTATTTTGCTCACAAAAATTATTTTTTCTATATATATAATTTTTGGCAGTATAAAAGCTTTAACAATGAAAAAAGATAGCTTTCAAAAGATTTTATAGTTAGTAGAAAAATGTGCGGTTGTTTTATCCGAACAAGTAAGTTTATATTTTTATGATATGCCATATTTAATTAATTAGAACTTGCTCTTTAATTTTTTGCAAATAGCACCTTTCTATCATTTTTCGTTCGCGAGTTACTCTTAATCAAACACCGGTACTTTTTCAAAAATCACCCTAAATTAAAGCTAATCTCACTACAAAATCAACTAATTCTACTTAAAGAAGACACGTCGTAGTTTGAATGCATTTAATTTTAGAAAATGTGATTAATTGAATCAATAATTGCAAATCAAACGAAAATTAAATTCCGTTTGAAAAACGCTCATTGCACGCGGTGTCGCTGTTTTGGAATTCAAATTTAGCGCGCAGAATCCGATTGCTTTGATTCGAGCTTCGTTTCGAATTAAACGCGCGTTTAAAAGTAACGCATTTTGGAAGAATTCGATTTAAATTCGATTTAAATTTGGTTTAAAAGCGAGAAATGAAACGTAAAATAGTTAAAAAGAAGTCCAATCAAACGGACAATGCGAATGGACTCGATTCGGGCGCACCCAAACGCAAAGTGATCGCCGGAAGAGTGAAGAAAGCTACGAAGAGAAAAGCGAACAAGAATCGGACTCAAAATCAGTGCGATTCTGAAGACTCGTCGAGTGCGAAAATCATCAAACGGAAAGCTAGGCAAATGAAATTTGTGGAAGATGCACGAAAACACTTTTTGAATATCATTCATGGCAAAGTTAGACAGCAGTATCGTTCAAAAATCATTGGGAAAATTTGGAACATTTTGCGCTGCAATTTAAATAAGAATGAAATAAGAGATCAATTCATGCGTACGATTCTGATTGATCTGAATTCAAACTTTGAATGCTGCGCTCGTGAGAAAGATTTCATTTTGTCTCTTGTTAACAGATATGGTTCGCCAGAAAATATTGAATTGATTCGATCAATGTTCATAAATAATTGTGAAGAATCCGAAAAACCGGTTTCTACAAATTTCCAACCGAAAGCTGAAAGTTCAAAAAGAAACCGAACGAATTATGGGAGAAAAGATTTTGTCAATGTCTTTGACAAAAAACAAGATTATTACGAGGAAAATCTTCCACAAATTATTAGAATCTTATTCAACACTTTGCAACGTAAATTTCATATACATAAAATCCCAATTGTGCATTCAATCTTAGTTAATTTGAAATCAAAGTTTGATTGCTCATCTTCTGACAAAAAGATCATCTTATTATTTTCTTCCAAATATTGTTCGCCAGAAGAAAATGAAATAATTCGATCAACGTTCACCGACGAGTATATTTACCGAGATTATCCCTTTAAAAACTTCGTCCCTCAAAAATCAATCAAACTTTTCATAAGATTTATTTGCTTTTTAGTCTCATGTTCAAGCGAAATCATATCAGATTTCGTGACAGTTTTTACTTTAAATGGAAAAATTTTAACCACTCAACAAAAGCATTTATTCAAAGCACAATTACGATCCATCTCAAGAGAAGCACGAAATGTTCATTTTGTCGCCGCTGTATTCGAAATCATTTTCAACGCATCAGATACAAAAGGAAAAATTGAAATAAGTTCGTTGGTTAGCGATTTTATTATTCACTTTGCTTGTAAGAAACATCACGTTCGCAAAGCAATCCTTTGTTTTTGGTTTTTAGACGAGGAAAAGAAAAAAGAAGTCGTTCGCACTATTTCTGAAAAATTTCTCCAGCTCCCAACTTGTAGCTATATTTTAATACAGTCAATATTTGATTCGTTCGATGATACTGATTTCATACGAGAACATTTATTAGAGTTAATGATTCAAAATCTTGATTTATTTCTCCACTGTTCTGAAGAATCAGAAAAAGAAAATTACAAATTGATAGGTTATGTGCTTTCGCCTTCAAATCTTGATTACATATCAGAACAAGATTTAAATTTTCTTCGCAAAAGTTATATCAGTCCATTCTCCGAAAGATTATATTTAGAAAATCTAGAAGAGCTTCGCTTAATATTATCTCCTCATTTGCTTGAATACGTTAAAAAAGAATTCAAAAACATGTTTCATAACAAAGTTGGTATTAATTTGATTGGCGAAATACTTAACTATTGTTCTTTTGGAGACACAGAAGGTGCTATGATTGTTGTCGCAAAAAAGGTTATCTCAATTTTAAGTTTTGATTTTGATCGAAACTCAAGTGAAAGTTTGGATAAGATGTGGCAATTTATAGGTTTAATTGGCCATATCTACCGAATGTTGGTAAAAATAATTGAATTCGATGAAATGTTATATAGCTGCAAACAGGAAGATGAAAACTTTTTACTTTTTTCATCGATTTTTATATCATTGGCGAGCGACGAATTCTTGAATTACTTTTCGAAATTCTGTTTTGGTTCGGTTGTACTCGGTCATTTGTTCAATACTAAAATTCCTGAAGTGAAAGAGAAAATGGTTACTGCATTGAACAAAGAAGAATCAGCACTTGAAGAGAGATGTAAAGTCATTTTGAAATATTATTTCTTAGGAAAATACAAATTCCATAATTGAATCATTCAAAAAATGGGTGAAATTGATAAAAAGATTGGAATTGTTTGCAGTTTCAATTTTAAAAGAAAGGTATGAGTTTCTTTTTAAGACAAATCTTCAAATGTGAAATTATAAAAACTAATTAATGTCAAAATATTTTAAGTAAGAAATTTAACCAAATTGATTGGTCTTTGATTTTGTATGCAGCATGAAAACATACTCTCTTTCAACATACTAAATTGATGTTATTCACTTGAATGAATGAAAATAAGTTAATTTTAAAATCGCTGTATCAATAAAGGTTTTTTGCTGTTCGACTTAGAGATTTTGTTAAAACTTTGCATTTGCATGATTCAATGTATATTCAATAGTGTTGTGATATTCATTTTTGTATTAGTAAAAGATAAGATATTAAATTTAAATAGAAGTTTTAAACACTGAAG
>NCKU01000534.1:0-38921 GCA_003675995.1 Dinothrombium tinctorium | reverse complement strand
AAAAAGTTTTTCACTTACGATGACAATGTTGCACACAAACTTTTTGCGACAACGTTTCGGCTGCGTAACAGTCAGCCCTTGTCAGGTCAGTTGTTGAGTTAAAACTGAACTGAGTGTTTTCACTTTTTCGCCGGAAAATGTTAGTTAAGAACAGCGAGGAAAGATTTAACAGTTTTATGAGAGGGGTGAGGATGAGTTTGTTTGTAAGGACCGAAAAAGACTGTTTTGCATCAGTATCGTGTCATCGTAAGTGAAAAACTTTTTATATTTTTAATGTGATATCAACGATGACAACAATCAACATATTTTCAACTAAAAATTAAGACTCCAACATTATTCTAACTTTGAAAATGTAGTGAGAAAGCTTAATTCAACAGACTCATTATTGATTCAGAAAATGTATTGCCGCTATGCATATTGTTTGTTCGCCGTTCGAAAGTTGATCAACAGTTTGAACCCAGTTTTTCGTGCTTTCTTATCACATTTAAAAGCGATTGCAAGCTGTTGAATTTCAGCGCAAAGTGAAATGTTCATTTTGTTGAGAAAAAATTCACAAATATTTTTTCAAAACTCACTTTACAAATGTGGAATTATGCAAATAAGTGATTTAAGTGTGACTTTTGTGAGAATAAGTGTGAGTTTTGTTTTGTAAGAATAGTTCACGAGTTATCGTTGGTTTTTTAAACGACATTTCTGAGCAATCATCAAGCTTTTTCATTCAATCTCATTGTTTTTTTTTTCAACTTCATCAATGGTAAGTTTAGAATTTATTTGCATTTTTAACATTTATCGCTTTTAATGTTGTTTAAAAAACCGATTTGCTTCGCTTTTTCGCCGTATCGCCGAGGGACTCTACTCGTTGAGTAGGTTCAGAATATATAAATTGTATGGGTGGGTACCCTGCTTATACTTTGGCCGGTATACTGAAGTTTTACCAAAGTTTTACCTTTTCTTCTTAAATTAGTTGATTCCTTTTTGATTTGATTTATGAAAAAGTAATTAACTGGACTTTCAGAAACCATTTGCGTAGTCGGGTTTTCATCGATTTTTCCACTATCCTCTAAGTTTTTTGAACTTGTTTCAAATTTTTCAAGAATAAAAAATTTCTCTTCTTTGATTGGAACTAAGAATAAACAATATTAAATTAATATCTGCGTTTAGTAAACTCATTTTACCGCCAATGTCTTCTCTTGATGAAAAACTAGTATCTTTAGCATTTGGATCAATTTCTTCAGTAATTAACGACTTAAATTTGTAAATTATAGATTCTTCCATTATTTTCTAAATAGTTAACATCAATGAAATATAAATCTTTGAAAGTAAACCCACCGTATAAAATTCACCATTCTTTAATTTCTTTAAGACTTGAAAGATGCCTTTGTATACGTCACAGAGATAGACAAGCAGTGCTTTACTTATAATGCTGCAGTAAGATCATTAAACAAAAATTGATTATTAATTGTTTTTAAGAATAGTCTCCAATTAACTAATAATGTGCTGGTCTGCATCGAAAGTGATAAAGACCTCACAACTGATACTTTCTTCTCATAACTTTTGGAAACTCGAACCAAACACTCTAGGACGAGGTTTGGTTTCGAAATTTTTTTTTCGCAACTGATTTCTGTGTGAAGTCAAAACTTACTTTACTCTTGAGATTGTAGACATTGCTGTGATAAAATGAGGTAAATTGTGGCCCAATCGTAACCATAAAACACAATGACTAAAATTTAATGTTTACATAATATGGTTAAAACATATTTTAATTGAAAACAAACCTAAAAGCGAAAACAGAAAATGTGCACAATTTTTCGATTATAAATGCACATTCCAAAAGCTGCGAAATCAGTTCTTTCGTGTGAAAAGCTGTTGGCAATAGGATACAACCAGTTGATGTTTCGTATTTTTCTCTAATCAGAAATGATGTCAAAATTAGTTTTGAAAATTTTCATTAGTATTTACATACTCCACAAACGGGCTGTTTTGAAGCGTGGTCCACACTTCAGCTTTAAAGAGTTTCACAATGCAATGTTTCACCTTTTGGAAAGAAAAAATTAAAGAGACAAAATCATGTTTTAAATTACTTGTTTCATAAATAAAGTCGATTTGCTTGTTTTAAAACGAACGGCGATCTTTTTGAGAGTTTTCGAGAACAAAATCACTTCTTTTTTCCAGCGTTCGTTCGAATGAAGCGAAAGCAGATTCGAAAGCGGTGCTTTCACTTCATTTTCGATCGCTGCGAAAAAGCATCGATTAAAAACAAAAGAATCGAATATCAATACAAACTTCGCTTGATTCCAGCGTTTAAATACTGTTTCCATTCGTACTTTTCATAATTTTCGCGTTTTTCACGATTAAAACACATTTTTGAAGTCGGCAAAAATTCGGAACATTCCTTCGAAAAGTACACACGCGTCTTGCGAACGCTTCGCCATCTTTTGACGCTTTCTCGGCTTCGTATTCAATTTATCAAATTTTAAACATTAAAAACTGAAAAAGTAAAAAAGTTTTGAAATAATTTTTGAATAGCAAATTGGAATGAAAGTACTGCCAATCGTTTTCCGAACGATGTTGTTATTTTTATTTTCAAAAGTAAATTCATTTGAAATGAATTAATATACTTTCTAAAAGTTTATTGTGAACACGTTCAAAAGGTTTATTTTGTTTATACGATGCCACTTTACTCTGTATTTAAACTCGATGGCAGCGATATTAATTCCTCACTTTTTAAATGAATCAAATTCCATTCTGACGGAGTCGAGGGAAAATTTGAAGCTGCTGCTAGTATGTTCACTTTTGGTATTCTATAAGATTGTTTGTCTGTTGAATCTATAGCAGGCGATGAAACTCTTGAATAGCGCTGAGCTGAACGCAAACTTCTATAATCGATTAAAGATGAATTATCTGGAATCGGTGAAACTTGACGTCTTTCATTTTCTTTTTTATTTTTCTTCAACTTTCTCCTCTTATTTTTGGCTGTAAAATTCGCTAATTTAGAAATCTAAAAGACATTAAAGTAACCGTCGTTTTACTTTTTGGTTTTGGTCGTAAAACTCCATAAAATGCGACTAAAAGCATCACAAGAAATGTTACAACCATAAACAATAAATAATTTCCGTTTGATTTCAAATGAAAAATTTCATCAAAGAACTGATGAATAAAATCGTCAGATGTGGAATTCGATTCAGTAACGTTTATCGGTGTGCTTGGAAAGGTGAAATTATAAAAATCTATGCGCATTTTATTTCTTTTTACTTCTGCATTCTTAAAGAATTTTGCAACAATAAAGAAACGTTCGAAGCAAGCTCGCGATCTTAAAGAATCAAATTAATTAAAGTTTTATCAATCATTAATTTGTTAATTAAAAGTGAAGGAATACACTCTTACGTCAAAAAGTTTATTATTTAAATTTTTGCATGAATATTGTTTTAAATTTTAATTACAATAGGATTTAACATAAAACTACAGAAAAAACGATCAAAAAACGGTATTTAAGAATTATTTAGTAGTTAGTTTTGAGAAAGCATTTAATATTTGTTCAGCACCAAGACCGGAAACCGATGCCGACTTCTCTTTACCGAACTCGAATCGAGCCCAAATTTTCGGTTCGATTCCTGAACACTCGCGAATTAAAATCGGCAATTCGGGATTTTGCTTTTTCAAAGTGACATAATATTTATTGATGAACTCTCTGTAAAATAAATGCGAATTAAAAGCGAAACAAACGAGTGCATGCAATCGATTACCTCAAGCCTTGACTTTCGACCGATTGTTGACATAAATGCATTCGTATCTCTTTTAAGTGAGAGCTGAATTTGATTAACGCACGATTTGCCATTTTTGAAATTCTCTTTTGCTTCTCTTCAAAGAGACGACTTTCAAAGCACACTTTCAGGGCGCGTCGCTAAAATACGTCTGTTCTGTGCTCTACATTTCATCGAAAGATTCGAAAGGTTTTATCGAAAGATCAATTTTTGTTTGAAAAAATGAGGAAATATTCTAAATTTGGTGCTTTTCAAATTTCTTTCGATTTTAATTAAAAAGAAAATGAAAAACGTTGACGACTTTTAAAAAGTTCATCTTCGCGTTTTTTTAATGTGAGACTAACAAGTAAATGTAAGAGTTGTTTTCTCAAAATCCTCAAACATAAAAAATATTTTTATTTCGTGCATTTTTCTAACATAAACTTAAAAGTTAAACAGATTTTTATAATAGAAATAGCTTAAACTCAATGAGTAAAGCACGCCAATGAGATGCGCGTCATTATCGATAGCTGACTCTGCAAAACAGCTGAATTACGATCGTTTAATTTTTTTCATTTCTCATTAAATTAATTCATTGCAATTGCATCATACAAAGAATGTTGCATCTCATAAGAGCAAATCAATATTAATCTATATAATGTAATATTAACCGAATATTGTTTGATAAAACAAATGAAAAGTTTTATTTGATCGTACTTAGAGTATTCTTCTAGAAGCCACATATCGGTAATTACGTGCATTTCATTGACAGGCTTTAAATTGATTCGAATTTCTAGACTTCAGAATTCAAGACTTGGATTTTCTACGACTTATCGTCATATCAGCCGCTTACCCACAATAATGGCCGAAAAGCTTTTTTAATCCACATATTTAATATTGAAATAAAACAATTTGAACGGAGAATGCGAGTAACTTTTTGGTCAGCTCTGAGTGTACAAAATGTCAGAAGAATTCATTCACTAGATTCTCGGTTTTAAGCGCTTTAAAAAAGGAAAATAAAACAAGCTTTGTATACATGTTTTTGATTGAACCTATAGGATACACAGCACTTGTTCGATATACTTAGAAAATTTACGAATTTAACTTATTTTCACATATGAGAATCTAAATCAAAAATGATGTATTACAAAAATAATCCTTTCAGCAAAACGCTTGCGCTTCAAATTCCGCAAGTGATGGAAATAAAATTTTGCAATGGTTGATAACACATTTATTTTACCTGATTTGTAGGTGAATGTCAAAGAGATAAAAAAAACGTTTCACTTTTATTGTTCCACGTATACAAAAATAGTTGAATTTATTAGAATTCAAATAAATAATGAAAAAACTTATTGCTTAAAACACGTTACAAATTAAGTAAAAGTTAACTAAAAATAATAAGCACGAAACATGTGTTTCCTGCCTTTTAAAAATTTTAAATTTCATAGTGACACTTGCGAAACATCGAAGTGAATCAGCGAAAATATGTGAAATACGCTTATTTGTCTAAAGATAAATAAATGTGTACAAAATTTTGTTTACTTGTAAAAAAAATTGACAGACTTGCTTACAAACTTTAGAAGAGTTAAACGCCATAGCCTTAAGACTTAATTGCATCGAGTGAGGGAAGAGCGCATCATTTCTGGGCATCCATTCAATGCGCACACATTTCGTGAAAGAAACATGCTTGAAAAAGATGGGTAATTCTACTTTTGGCGAATGCATTCTTTGTGAAAAAAATAAATAAAAGTCTAATAATTGAATTAAATATTTAAGTGTAAAGCGTCGTTTGAAGGGACATCTTTTAAGTAGTTAATCATTCAATTTCATTCAACACTATGCACATTGTGATGTCATCCGTAGTGAACAGCGAATGGCTTCAGTCGAACCATGGCTGTGCGATCGTCGAAAGCGAGCAAAAATAAGCACAATTACGGTTTCTCGTCAAACAGTTGCTTTGAGCGACGTTTCATTCTATGAATCGATCGCCGTGTAGTCGATGAAAAAAACGACAGCTGAACGCTTCTGCCGGCAATTCGAACGTGTGCTTTTCTCAACTTTTTACTGATTGTGGCCTCTTCAAGAAAAGGTAAGTTTAGCGATCGAACTTTCAGCCATAATTTTGCGTTTATTTCAAAGAAGTGAAATAAGGCGAAAAACGAAGAAAGAAATTCAAAGAAAGCGAAGGGCGTTTGTCGCTTTCTCCTTTGCAATTACCGCTCGCTTTAATCTTCGCTCGAAGAATGAAATGATAAATCTTTGCGAATCAAAATGCTTAATCGAAAACGAGAAAGTTTTGAAGCGAGAAATTAGCGACAAAAAGCTTTGAATTAATTGATAATTTGATCGAAAATGAAGCCGAATAATGAAATTTTTAACTTTTCAGATATTAGAACTGTAAAACTGATTCACGAACAAAAAGTTTTTCGAACACTAATCTCTCAATTAATCATTTTTCATTCTTCGCAACTTCTTTTAAGATTAAAATAAGATTTTAATCGAAATGCTCGTCATACTTGAGTTTCGTGCAGCAAACGCTCAGTGTGAGCTGTTTTCAATGTCGCTTTTCCGAAGCTCATTGAAAGGGTTCTTTGCAGCACAGTTTTCGCTGAAAATGGGCAAAAAGTTTTTTGACACTGATGCTCACCATTGCGAACTGGTTTCTCGTAAATAATTAGGGTGTAATTTTCGCTCTAAGAATGCTGCATATCTTAAAAGCGCACTGCTCACATTTGCTTTCGTTGCAGAAATGAGTGCGGACTCTTATCGCGTGAAAAGAATCTGTTGTATCGGCGGTGGATATGTCGGTGGACCGACATCCGCTGTTATCGCTAAAATGTGTCCACATATTATGGTGCATGTGGTTGACCAAAATGAACAACGCATCAATCAATGGAATAGCGATCAATTGCCTATATACGAGCCGGACTTGGACGAAATTGTGAAAGAATGCAGAGGACGAAATCTATTTTTCTCGCAAAGATTACAGCAAGAGATTAGAGATGCAGATTTGATATTCATTTCAGTGAACACGCCGACAAAAAGCTTTGGTTTTGGCAAAGGACGCGCTGCCGATTTGAAGAATCTCGAATCAGTGTGTAAGTTTTGATTTTAAATGAATAAAGGAAAATCATTTTTTTATTTGTTTTTAACCTAATTTCAGCTCGATTGATTGCTAAGTATTCTGAATCAAATAAAGTGGTGGTTGAGAAAAGTACAGTTCCTGTGCGAGCGGCAGAAAGCATAAACCGAATTTTGAAAGCAAATCAAAAACCAGGAATCACATTTCAGGTGCTTTCTAATCCCGAATTCCTTGCTGAAGGAGAAGCAATATCGAATCTAATGAATCCCGATCGAATATTAATTGGCGGAGAAGATAGTTCTGAGGGTCGAGAAGCAATTGCTGCTCTATGTGAAATATACCTCAATTGGATTCCTAGAGAGAAAATATTCACCACAAACACCTGGTCTTCGGAACTATCGAAGCTAGCAGCGAACGCATTTCTAGCTTCGAGAATTTCTTCCATAAACGCTATATCTGCCCTATGTGAGGCGACTGGTGCTGATGTTTCTGAAGTCGCTCATGCTGTAGGAATGGACTCTAGAATTGGATCAAAATATCTTCAAGCTGGAATTGGATTTGGTGGCAGTTGCTTTCAAAAAGATGTACTTAATTTAGTCTACCTTTCAGAATCGTTAAAGCTTCCAGAAGTTGCTGCCTATTGGAATCAGGCAAGTTAAATTTCATCGCTTTTTTCTGACTCTTGTGTTTTGCAGATAATCGAAATGAATGACTACCAGAAATCTCGTTTTGCAGCTAGAATAATCAATTGTCTGTTCAATACCATAACAGATAAGAAAATAGCGATATTGGGTTTTGCCTTTAAAGCCAATACAGGTGACACGCGTGAATCACCAGCTTCTTATGTGTGTAGACACTTGCTTGACGAACGAGCGAAACTTTGTATTTATGATCCTAAAGTTCCGAAGATCCAAATTATGAGGTACACTCTTTTATTTTTATATATATTCTGTTCAAAACCTGAACATTTTTCAGCGATTTGACCGACTATTCCCCAGAAGATTGTGAAAGAAATCGATCGTTGATAACTATTGTTTCGAACGCATATGAGGCTGCTAAAGACGCTCACGCTATAGTTGTTTGCACAGGCTGGGAAGAATTCAAGGTATGATAATTCAAAAAAGATATTCTTGTAATCTTAAAATCTCAAATCAGAGTCTCGATTACCAAAAGATATATGATTCAATGTTAAAACCAGCGTTTGTGTTTGACGGGCGTAGAATACTAAATGTTGAGGAATTACAAGCGATTGGATTCTATGTGGAAACAATCGGACGCAAAACTGCGCGCCCAACTCTTTTGAACAGATACATATCGTCCGATTGAACTTTTTTACCATTTTTATATTTATTCTCTTCCATTTAATAACCAAGTTTTGATAATTGGGAAATGAAAAAATTCGGGATCAATAAATAATGCTTAGAATCGTTTTCAACTTTTCGCTTATGCACAATTTTTTATGTAAAACTTAATTCAATCGTGACTCTTAAAGCTGCGCTTCATTCCATATTTTGCAATGCATAAGGAAACTACTTCCTCCCCCCCGATCCCGATTTCAATGAAATTTAGTATGTAGATAGAACTTCTTGTGTACATTAAGAATCACCCCATCATAGGTGCGACTTTTGCGACTTTAATGAAATGTTATTCACATGCAAACTTTAAAATTGAGTCTATGGCGCAAAATTTTGTTTGTTCGATTGTGGACCAAAATTTCAACCAATTGTTATCCGATTTGTTTTAAATGTTAAAGCTCACTATGTTCTAATATTATTGATTTTATCTCTGTTGTTATTTATTTTATAACATCTTAAAGGCAATTTTTCAGTGCTTTAATATAGAATTACCAGACATCTATCATTAGATCAGAAGTTGATTAGTACTCTCATTTAAAACCGATTGAAAGTTGGTTGAGATTTCAGCTTGCAATCGCAAAAACAATATTTTTCGCCACAGACCTAATGTTAAAATGTTTAAATTTGCATGCGAATAACTTGCTTGACGCGCAAAAGTCGCATCGATGATGGCTAATTCTGAATACACACACGAAGTTCTTTCTTCACACCAACTTTCATTGAAATCGGGATCGGGCAAAAAAGTAGTTTTCTTCTCAGAACTTTTAGAACAAAACAATTTATAACGCAGATTAAAACTTGATATATTTAACTTGATGTGTGTTATGATTACATAAAATTAAGTGAGTTGTTTTAAGAGATAATCTTGACGACATTTTGAAAGCGAAGAATGGTGAAGCTTCGTTAGTCAAGTGCTAATAAGCACAATTAGCATTTTTTTTTCGCTTTTGCACAGCAAAATGTGATTGAAAACAGAAAGGGTTTTTGAGTATTGTTAATTGTACTGTTAACTGAAAATGTAAAAGTAGCAAATTTTAGCTCAACACTTTTGAACCTTTAATGTTCACAACGAAAACAATGCTTTGCAAAATCTAAAAGTAATCCGCAATTGAAAGCGTGTGATCAGGCTCAAGCTTTTAGCGTAATCAGAGCAAATTACTCTTAATGTTGCTTGTCGCATTCAAATCAACCGCAGTGAATACAAGTTAATTCTGCATAAATTGGCACCAGTTTGCCGCAGATAAAAGTTTACTTCTTTAAATCGACAACATAGCGAAACTGTTTACTTGTGAAAAGAGTTTTTAATGGCGTATTTAGTTGCTTTTTGCATTTTTGGCAATAAAAATGCAAATAAATCGCGACGTGAAAATCGCAACGCTTGAGATGAGTTCGATTGAAGTGCGCCAATTGCGGAGAGATGAGTGAGAAGCGAAAAGCCTTTCAGAAGGCAAAACAATGCGAACGTAAAGCGAAAAAGTTGCCGACTGTGAGTTTGAAAAGTTTGAACGCAGTCGCAATAAGCGAGCGTTTTGCGAAGAGGCGAAATGTCGAACGCGGAATCAACGGAAGAATTCAGCAGCGAACGGCACCTGGTTTCGTCCATAATTCCCGAACTCTCGTTCAAAGCGCACAAAGGAGTGAACGGACGCATTGCGGTGGTCGGCGGATGTCGCGAATACACGGGTGCACCGTTTTTCTCCGCCATTTCTGCGCTTAAATTGGGTGCCGATTTAGTTTACGTCTTCTGCACACAAGACGCTGCTCCCGTAATCAAGTCTTACTCTCCCGAATTGATTGTTTACCCGCTGCTCGACAGGACCACTGCGCTCGAAGAAATGATTCCCATTTTGCCGAAAATGCATTCGATTGTTATCGGACCGGGATTGGGTCGAAACGATTTGCTTTTGAGTACTATCGGCGGATTGATAAACAAAGTGAAAGACATGGACATTCCAATGGTGCTCGATGCCGATTCGCTTTATTTCATTTGCAAGTGTCCTGATATTGTGCGAGGCTATAGCAAAGCTATACTCACTCCGAACGCAGCTGAGTTCGATCGCCTTTACGCCACTGTTTACAGCGGTGAGCAGCATAAAAACGCTCAAGAATCTGTTAGCGAATTGTGTAAAACTTTGGGCGGAATTACGATTGTTCGCAAAGGCAGAGAAGATACGATATCCGATGGTAATGTTACTGCTATTTGCAACGAACAAGGCTCGCCTCGTCGTTGCGGTGGACAGGGCGACCTTCTTTCTGGCTTTTTGGCCACCTTCGCTCACTGGAGCCACGATGCGTTCGCTGCTGAAGACAAGCGAAATCAAGTGCAAAAGTACACTGCCAACGTACTCGCCGCATTAGGTGCGTGTATGTTAACGCGGAGATGTAATCGACTTGCTTTTGCCAAACTCGGAAGAAGCACAACAACGACTGACATGATTGCTGAAATTAGAAACGCATTTTGTGCTCTGTTTCCAATCGACAGTTGATTTTAATTGTATGAAACAATTTACATAAAAACAAAAGTTTACACTACAAAGAAACACAATTTATATTTTGTCGTTTGAATAAAATGAGGCTTGTCTCGCATTGCTTTCGCAATGTTTCGCGTAAGCGTTCACGACTTTCTCAACTGTAAACAAGACACATTTGCTCGAAATGCGAATGCTTAGCTGCTTAGATCTTTAAGGCAGATATCAAAACAAATAAAAGGTTTGCTGACGGCGAGCATTGTATGTACATCGATGTTCGTAATTCGCGTACAGCCGTAGATGTCAATTGTTCTCAAACTTCGACAGCTTTCGGCGATCGCATTTAACCCTTTATCGGTGATTCTATTACACTGTCCGATATTCAACATTGACAAATCGTTCAACGTTTGAGCTATTTTCATCAGGCCGTCGTCGGTGATTGAACACGAGTTCAAGCTTAACGAGTGCAAGTAACATAATCCTTGCGAAATATAGCTGAGGCTTTGATCGCCTATTTTGTCACAGAAACTTATGTCGAGAGACCGCAATTTAAGACCAGCATCACTCAAGTATTTGATTCCCGCATCGGTTATGTTGACGCAACTTCTCAAATTCAATTCGTTTAGTTGAGAAATGGTAGACAAATGTTTCAGTCCGACGTCAGTTATACCAGAACAAAAGCTCAAATTTATGCTTTTCATATTGCTGAAGCCGACGCTGATGTATCTCAGAGCTTCGTCTGTCAGCTTTTGACAATCTTGTAGTCCTAAATACTCCAACACTTTATTCGGCTCTTCATTAATGCAATGTGTTGAGTCAACGCAGTTGGAGAGTGTTTGACCGCACAGTTTGGCTATACCAGAATCGGTTATGTTCCGGCAACTTCTAAGGTTTAAACGTTTTAATTTTTTTAATTGCAATCTAACGGTAGTCAGAAGACTATTGGTGATATTACTGCAGCCTCCCAAATCGAGGGATTGTAAAAACTTCAAATGCTGAGCGATTTTTAATATACTTCTATCGGTGATTTGTTTACACATGCTTAGGTTGAGTTCGGTCAAACTATAGTTGTCTTCGCTGAAAGCAAAAATTAATTTCTCATCGGTTAAATTGTAGCAACCGGTCAGAGTGAGTCGCTCCAAGTTTGGCACACCAAGAGTTACTTCTCTTAAACTCCGTTGAAGACTTAGGACCTACAAATTTATTTAAAAATTATTAAAACATTAAAACGTCAGGGATTGTATAGATAAGTACTTGCCTGAATTCGTTTGATACCCCTTTGGACAAGGCTCGGAAACAAAGAGCAATTGTAGCGTTTGAGATGCAATTTCGCCTCGACTCCTTTCCAAACTGACTTGCTGTAAGCAGCATCTCGCCACGAAGTGCACACTTGTGCCACTCGTCCCTTGTCTTCAAGGCTCAAATGCTCGAAAATTAATGACAAGAGCTCGGGATACAAAGACGAAATACTTGTCGACGGCCTGTTGTGCCAAATGACAGGGTCACCGTTAGACACTCGTTTGCTTCTTTTCAGTTTCATCACAGAAAAGCACCGTTTGAGTATTAATTTCAATTGCTGCTCGAAAAACACGTGAACTCAGAGCGATGGCAGCGAACACAATGTTTGAGCGAAGAGAGAAGCGAAGGCATCGAGCCTCGCACAGTAAAGGAACGCAAATGCAGCACAGTGTGTGTGTGTGAGGGGCAATCGTCTTCTCAAATGGTCGGCACACACTTTTCTGCAGTCGTTCGGTGCGAGAATCGCTGCGGGCACAAAATACGTGCAGAGGTAGGCACAAACACACAGTTTGCCCTTAGCTGCTCCCCACCAAACGTTCCCTTTCGAGCCTTGCAGCAGCTTACATTCAGTTGCATTCTCTTTGTGATCGCGGCAAACGGCACTCGAAACCAACTTTCATTCTTCTTCTTTTCTCCTCTTTCTTCTTCCCTTTCCAACAACAATTTCGCATTCCTGCCTTTTCACAGTAAACATTCACTTCGCTTTACGCCACCGATTCGAGAAACTTCACAACACTGCGCTCACTGTTCACAACACTGTCGACAAGTGTCGAACCAAACACTGCCATCAGCTTAATACTTTCGTTCCGCAATGCTTCTCTCATTTAATGCATTTGAATTTAATCCGCACTCGTTTCGAACAAACTACAGTTATCCGTCGATTGTCGCCGCGAAATGCGCTCGAATCAAGGCACACTTTCTTTTTGACACTAGCGTGTTTACACACTACGCTCACTGTAAACACAACGATTCTTCATTTGCGAGCGATGCGAAATCTTTTCTCGATTTCGCACAAATTTAACTTCGCTTTGATTGTGAATTTTCAATAAAATTAATTCTATGTTTTCGTTCTTTCGGCGATCGATGCGTCCACCACTCAGTGAGAAGCACGGACATAATTTGGAGACAAGCCCTGAAGAAAGTTGCGGTCGAAAGAAGTGAGAAAGTGTCCGAAAAATTCGCAAAAATGTCATTTTTCACACACATTTCGCGACGATTCATTCAAATGACACGCGTCATCGGACCCATGAGCAAAGAAAAGAAGAAGTATAAAGGGCCTTTTGCTTTTAAAAGGCATCCCAAGCCAGTAATAAATGATCACGATTTACATTACCAGTTGCAAAAGATCAAAGAATTAAAGCAATCGGTGATCGCTGATCCATCGCCCTTTCATGTAGTTTGGAGATATAAACCTTTCTCCTATCTGCCGTGGTATGAGAAGATTATTCTCCGCAGACTTGGTTTGAATTCGAAAAGCTGGTGCGATCCTGTGGTTGTTCCCAACACTCCGCATTTCAATAAACTTTTGTGGCAAGTCAAGCATTTGATAAGATTGAAGCCGATTACCTTTCCAAATGGTATACCGACTGAGAAAGATATTGGTGCGACTAAACTATGCCAATACACTGGTGTTCTTCAGGTGAACGAAGCTTTAAGAGTTGACGACAAGAGGTTATATGGTGACAAGCTCCCAGCGCTTTACGAAGGCAAATATCTCGTCGATTACCTCAGAAAATTAAGTGGCTTGTTTCAAATATCGCATGGATAAATTTGATTTTGAAATATTCAATGTAAATAAGTGAGTAAAACCACAGAATTTAAATTAAATTGCAAGTTGAAAGCTCGAGTTTCTAAAAACAAATCGAGTTCTTAATTAAACGAACAATTCATTGAAGATTGAAAGCGGATTAAAGTCGGAAAAGTCCATTTCGCGTAAATAAACATCAAACAAAGTTCGATAGTTAAAATTTTTTATTTTTCAATACATGAACATATTACTGCTGTTGAGGGGGTGCGCGTCCGCGACCGAAACCACCAGAAAACTGCGTGCCGTCGCCGAACCTATCACCCTGAAATCCACCTTCTCTACGATAAGCTTCAGCACCAGTTTGGTCGACCCTTTTATCAGCTGCACCAGCAGTTGGTCGCGCACTTCTTACATCTGAAGCCTTCGACTGCCTCTTCAACGTCGGAGGTACAATTTCAGCGGGCAAATGTAAGTAATCGCGCAGATATTGGATACCCTCATTGGTCAAATACCAGTAATAGTGTCTCCACGCGAACTGTTCCTTAACGTATCCTCGAGATTTGAGCGATTGCATCGCTTTGATCACATGCAGATTGGGCACATTCTGCAAAGCGGGATGTTTGGGTGCGTGAAAGTCCTTTTTGGCCACCATTACGCCTTCTTTAAAGAGATACTCGTAAATAGCGACACGGTCTCTTTTCGGCATTAACATCTTCGCGGGTTTCAAGCGTTCGCCGTCCGCACAAATCGACAGAAATCAGATGCTGTCCACTCGTCGAAAAACGGAGAGGAAAAGGAAGCGTGAGCCGCGGGAGCGTTGTCGCATTGCGCGTGCGGCGCAAAGTGGCGTCTGCGGCGGAGGCGAGCGGAGGCGAGAGGCGTGTGTAGCGTTGCGACGCCGCTGCGACGGCGTTGACGACGGCGTTCGCAAACGGCACTCAAAACATGACGAATTCGTCGAGAATAAAGTGTGAAATTAAACGTAGTTTCCAAAATCGCTCTTTTATCGACATTTTTTCGTTTTTTGATTCGAGTAAAAACCAGCGTTTTCAGGCGAACACAACGCTCAGTTACCGTGTTTTGTGATTAGTACTCGCGGAGAGCGTTTATTGTCGAACGATGCCAAAAGGCGGCAAAAAAGGCAAAGCGAAAGGTGAGACTTGGGCTTCCCGATTTCGTCAAACGTCTAACGTTTTCGAAAACGACCTTCGCTCGGTTAGGCTTTAACGGAACGCATTTACAAATAAAGCGTGGCACCGAAGTTTTGAGCGGATGTAATAGTGTTATCGGCAGCGACGATTGCGATTCCACCGATGTCGCCTCGTTGCATTCCATCACCTCGTCGCGCATCGATTGCGATGTTGACGACATCAATTGCAATGAAGACGACTGTAACACCGACGACGGCTTTGTGGATGATTTCGAGGAGAAACTTTTAGAAGCTTTCGATGGCACTACGAATAAAAGCCTAAAAAGCAGATGCAATGCGTTGCAAATGATTAAGAATGCTTTTACAACTCGTTTCATGTTTGATTTTATTGTTGAACGGTATGTAATGCATTTTTCGCTTTCGTCTGTGTTTGGCTGTGTCTCGAGCAATGAGAAAGTGTTTAAGGGTCATATTTGTGAATTTGGGTCACTCCACACGTGATCATCGCACCTTGACTTGCAGCTCGTTCTGACATAGCTCTGATTACACGCTTAATTTGAGCAGGCTATGATCGATAAGAAGGCGTTGTGCGCTTACTTTCACTGCTTGACAGTGATTACGCTTACATTGCTCGAGTTACACTCGTCAAACCACGATCTTATTCGCTATCAATCGTAAATACGCTCTTTTATTCCAGGAAGTTGACTATCACTGATATTTTAGAACGTAGTTTGAAAAGAGGAAAAGGAGAAGAACAAGGAGTCGCTGCCATACTGTCAACAGTAGTATGCATAACTCTAGGCCCCGGAATGGAAACAGATTCTATATTCAAAGAAATTGAAAATCACCTTCTTGTCGCGATGTTAGATCCCTCTGCATTACCTTCAAACCGAAGCAAGTGCTCAGCCGCTTTAGGGTTGTGTTGTTTTATTGCTGGTATAGGCGCCGAAAGTATAGATTCAATTATGGATGCGCTTCACAGTGTATTTTCTGCGTCATTTTACAAGGGTAACGGCGTTCCACCCGTACATAATCCAGAAATTACCGCATTGCATAGCAGCGCGTTGCTCGCGTGGACACTTTTGCTCACCATACAATCAGCATCTTTAGTTTTACGTTTAGCTGAAAAACATATGAAACGAGTCATTGAATTACTCGATAGTCCAGATGTAGACTTGAGAATAGCAGCGGGCGAAGCGATCGCCGTCCTCCACGAAATTTCCAGAGAATGCGATGAAGATTTTGAATTCGACAAAATGGAAATTTTATGCGACAAACTCCGCGATTTAGCAACCGACAGTCAAAAGTTTAGAGCGAAAAAGGAGAGGAGAATACAACGTTCCTCATTTAGAGACATATTGCGTGCGGTCGAAGATCGCGAAGCACCTAATATGATGATCAAATTCGGCCGCGAAAGACTGATGATCAATTCGTGGTCAAGAAAACGTCAATACGAAGCATTTTGTCAAGTGCTTGGGTCAGGAATGAATTTGCATCTAACCGAAAATGAATTACTACGCGATATATTTGAATTGGGACCGCCAATAGACTATAGTAATAACATCGCTCACAAAACCAGTAAATTTGAAAGGGTAAGATTAAGCATCAACATTTGATCCGTTTTAATTTTTGTCTTCTCGATAGCATATGGGAAATATTGCCGCTTCAAAAGCAAGAACTAAATCTAGAAATAAATTGAGAGATAAACGAGCGGATGTTATAATTTCTTGAATTATATTTCGTAAATAAAACATTCAAAGCTAATTTTTGGCGGTAAAAATAATTCTTTTGTGAAAAGTTATTTGCATTTTGTTTTAAATCATTATTGTGTCACAATCACTTTCGCTTTTTCAAAGCCTCAAACCTTTTCGCCAAATCGTCGAAGTCGATATTGTCATCAGGTTTTTGACTATTATCATCATCTGGACTCGGAATTGTGTTCGGGACATCGGGTAAATCAGGAAGATTATCAAAACCAATATTGCGAGGTTTCGGCACTGGTTTACCAACATTTGTCGTTTTCGGTTGTGGCAGTTTGTTTACTACACTATCATAATTTGGGGGCAAACTTGCATTTGGAGGCATAGTGGGTATTTGAGTGTTCGGTGGTGGGACAAAGTTGGGATTTTTTTCTGAAGCCGAAAAATTTGGATCAATATTAAAACCTATCGGCTGAGTTGTTCCTGGTATAGTTGGGAAATCAACCGGAGGCATGGGTGGTAAAGGTGGAGGTCCCAAAATAGGTCCATTCGGACCCAAATCAATCAGTTCAGCAGCGACGTCTCCTGCATTTTCAACATTTCCACTCTTCATTATTTCAGGATCAGGTTCATATTCGATGTTATTACTTTTAGCAATTTCTGTATAAAAACGAATAAAGATCAGTGAAGAAGTTGAGAGTATGAATTGAAAGTCTCACCAATTAAGTATTTTTCGACCAATATTTTCGGAGGGGCTTCAATACCCATTTTCTTCATTAATTTTTGATTAACAGTATTCAATGCGTTCTCACGAGCTGCGGCCGCATACTGCTTTCCATATTTATGTGCCAAACCGTCGGCAATGACTGTCAATTCTTGACAATCGGATTGTAATCGCGGCGCAATCCAAATTAAGGAAGAAACGGCCTCAGCGATACCGTCGTCAATAGTTTTCATATGCTCGATGAGACCGAATCGAGCGAGAAGCAAGTCGCAGTACATTTCAACTATTTCCATGGCTTCGACCAAATAATCTTCGCGAATGATGTGTTCGACACGAATTCTCGCTCTTTCCACTTTTCCGGCGACGAGAAAATCGGCGATCTCTTTTCTTGCTTTCAAAGCCAACTCGGTTTTCTTCTTTTCCAAAAGCTTCAATCGATTGACGCAAAGACGAAGATTCGTCTTCAGTTTCGAATAATTCACCATTTTCGTCGATTATTTCGATTGTTTTGCGTCTCGTTGTCAAAAGTGATTCATTTTCGATTCGATTTAACAACAGCTCAAACGTCACTTTCGCAATCTGCGATCAAAGGGCGCTTCTCTTCATTACATTTTAGCGAAACCGAAATTTTCGCGAAATCAAAATTTGCGATCAGTTAACCTTTCTACAAGTGTTAAAAACAATTTTTGACAATATGAGCATTAATCTCAAATCTGAATAGCCATTTAGTTTGCAAGATTATGCTTTTGCACGTTGTTCTTCAGAATTTTATAAATAAAAAAAGTTTGTTCAATTAAATTTGATTAACAACCTTCCGAAATTTGAATTTTTCTCAACTTTAGCAGAAATTCTTCAAAGTGTAAATGTCATTTGGAAAATATGAGTGTAAAAATTTTTGGTGTAGCTGTAATACAAAATCCTCATTCATAACTTGTACACGTATTGCTCGTTCAAAAAAAGCTTAACAAAAAGTTTTTTATCATGATTCGTTGTTTTAATTTGGTGAACTTATCTTTTCGAAACAGAGTGTAAAAATTAAAATGTCATTTCTACATTCGCTGTGTTTGAAATATGCACAGCAAATGTTTTGTAGTCAAATCATTCATTGTGAAAGTGGGCAAAAGCAAATTCGTACAAAATTGGAAATGAAAAGCTGTCATAAACAGTAATCGAATTCGTTTGAGTGTGGCGAGTTTAATTGACATCGAACGTGTTCTAACCGCACGCTCGACAAATAAGTAAACAACGCATTATTTTCAAATGCTACAACGATTCTGAATGAGGCTCATCAAAATTTGCACAATGCCGATTGTTAAATTTCGAAAATTTCTCTGCGCAAGTCGAATCGCGTTTACGTTTGCTTTTCCAGCGCTGTACCGATTTTGGTTATTGCGAAAAAGCAGAAGTAGATCATTTTTTCTTCATAAGGTTATGTTTCCAAGTCCATATTCGATTAAATTGAAAAATAAAGCGTCATTCACTCGTATCAAGATAACAGATTTGGTGTCGACCGAGTGAGTATTGTTTTCTCTTTGTTTTTCACTGTGAGCTTAACTTTTTCAATTGTCCGACGTCTTTTGATTTCAGTCAACAATTGAATGAATTTATTCCGAAAGGGCCTTTCTAATAATATATGCATTGTTGGATAGGCTCTTTCGGAATAAATTCATTCAATTGTAAAGAACAAATGTTGTAATCGAAAAATGCAAATTTTCGTACATATTAAACAAAAACTTAAGTTCTATTTAATTTTTATCTCATATGAAAAACAATTATTCGAGTTTCAGAGAACATTTTACTGTCAGTAAAATTTTGAAGATAAAAATTGGATCATAATTTGAAAGGATTCCTAAATTTTTCAGCTTCTTAGTATCGAGTAATTATAAAACGTATTGTTTAACAAATTTCAGGTATATTCATGTCTCTTCAATCTTCATTTATGCATAAACCTTCATCAAAATCAAGGTAAAGCCATTTGCCTACATTTGTAATTTTCGCTTCGACTTCGAAGAGTAAACTATGACTGACAAAGAATTGGCGTTTTTGGTTTAAAGTGGTTTAAAGATTACTTAACAAAGTTCGATACCAAGTAAAATATTGCCGTTCGACTATTAAAGCAGATGCACTCCTCTTATAATAAATGAAATTGTATGCGCTCAACCCAAATAAAGTTTTGCTTTTTCGCACAACTTTTTCAGAAAGGAGAAGCTCGCTTGTCTTTAGGCACTTATAATCATTAATTATAAATGAATTTCCATATTTATTAACCGGTCATATTCAGTTGAAAGAAAGGCGCTACTGCTTTGCTTAATGTCTTCAGCTTTTCAAGCGATTTAAATTAATTTCAAATCATGATTAATCATGATCGATAAGATGATTTGCTATAATTTTAAATTATTCGAGAAAAGTTGTTTCAATTTCTCTAGAATTTAATCTTTAATGTAGTTAATTTTTTTTTGAATAAGATGATACAAATTTAAAATGAAGTATTTTAGTTGAAATTTTTGATTTGAACCAATTTTTTTTGTCAATTTTGAGCCAATTTTTTGCTTTTGCTCTTAAAACAAACTCAAAGTGAGAATTAAAAACGAAGTCAGTTAGATTCTATTTTCTCGTACCTGAGCTCTTTTCATTCTTTTGAAAGCTCAAGTTCAATTGCAAGTAGCGAAGGTATTAACGAAGATAATTCAACTGCTGACGATCAAAATAGCAAAAGGTAATAAATGGATCATGATCGCTGACATTGAATTTGATTCCTAAATTCAAAGAAAATTTCGGAACTTAAACGAAAAGAAACGTAGGGACCAATTCAATGGGCTTATCAACGAGCTTTACCAATTGGTTTGTTGTGATAACGAAGAAGATTCATTTACTGCGGGTGGAAGTCACAAGAAAGTAGATAAATCTTCAATCCTTCGTTCTGCGATTACTTTTCTTAAAAATCACTCGCCAACCGCTTTGAGCGTTAAAGTCGAGAATGAAGATTTGAATGAAGGTTTATTTGCTAAAAATACACAGAATACAACATCATTTAAGCCTTCTTTTCTCACCGATGAGGATTACACCAATTTTATGTTAGAGGTTTTGTAGGTGACCGAAAATATGAGAGGAATAATCGATTGATTCTTCAACAGGCATTGGATGCATTTACTCTTGTTATCGAAGCAAACACAAAAGGCAATATAGTCTACGCTTCGGAGTCGATATTGTCGCTGTTGGGTCATAATCCTGGCAAATTTAACCGATTCGTGGGCTACCAAAAAATAAAACAAGAAGTTCAGCAAGAAGAACTTTCTATTTTTGACATTATTCATGAGTCCGAAAAAGAATATTTGATGCAATTATTAACTGCATCCGAACGCATCGATAGTCCATATGTGTCAATGAAATTGCATTTTAGGCAACACGATGCGAACTCAGCCAGAGAAATTTCTTTCGAGCCCGTTGATCTATTAGGTCTTTCCTTCAACCAACAAACTTCGTCAAGAGATTATTCTATTCCAAATGAGTCCAACTACTTTATTTTCGTTGCCAAAATGCAAATGCCTAAACTTTTAAAGGAAGTGCATGTGTTCAGTTATCACCATAATGATAATTCGAAAACAATTGAATTTAGATCTCGCCATTCTTTGGAATGGAAATTTCTTTTTGTCGATCATCGGGCTTCACTTTGGGTCGGTTTTTTACCATTCGAGCTGCTTGCAACATCTTTTTACGATTATTGTCATTGGGATGACTTGAGCAATGTAGTTGCGGGTCACGAGCAGCTGATAGTCAATGGAGAAGGAACTTCTTGTCATTACAGATTTCTTACAAAAGGAAATCGATGGTTGTGGTTGAAGACACGATACAAGATCGTGTACAACAGGTGGAATTCAAAAGCTGAGAAGATTGATTGTATTCATTCGGTCATTTGCTTAGACGGCGAGAGCAAATTTTGTTCGAAGCCGCTTTCCTCTCTACGCGCAGAGCGTAGAGATCAACGCGTGGAGACCACATCGGCAAGAAACGGCCGAACGTGGCTTTCGGATGCTACGAATCAAAAAAATTTCAAGCGATACCCAAAAATGAGAGCCCATCGTAAAGCGGGAAGCAGCTGCAGTTTCGTGAAAGCAGCTGATATTTCATTGAAGATGAAATCGTTGTCCTCAGATGATATCGTGCCCCAAGTACCATCACTTGCGCAAACTTATTTCTACTCACCTACTCAAACAGTATTGAATAGAAATGAAAGCCTCGGACTCGGAAATGAATTACAAATACATCTTTCTGCTGTGCCAACAAATAGCTCCTCAATACACACAATGGCACCAGCATCTGGCTTTAATCTAACCAGATCTACAGTTCTAAATGAACCGAGACAGGTGACCGATCAAATCTCGAATTTGAATCCGATGAATAAGCAAGAGTTAAAAAACTATCTTTACGAAAGACAGCGGATATTAAAACAGGCAATAGAAAATCATAAGAAAGAACTCGAGCAAACAAGCGAGCAATTGCGAGCGATTGAAGAAGAAGAGATTTTCAAAAGCAGCGATATTCAAAATAAATGTTCATTCGATCAAACGATAGCTTATCGATCGACTGATAATTCGATGCAATTTTCGCCAATAATTCAAGAATTTGGATTTATGTCAAACCTAACTATGAATCAAGCGGAATTATCTTCGCAATTGATTTCACACCATAACATCGTTAGAACGGAGTGATTCATTGTGAATGTAAGTCTGTCTTGAAGCATTCGCGTTAGTCAACAAATGTTACACGGCGCAAATAAATTTATTTCGCGTTCAAATCAAAATTGTAAATCTAAAATTTTTACCACTATTAACACATTTGTTACAGTTAATCAGCGATTTTTAAATGTGAATATATTTAAATCGTTTTCTCCGCTTTTTCGAAGCCAAAACGCAAAAAATTTTCACTCGCTTTGCTTAATGTGGAGTATCAAAAGCGAATAAATGTTCTTTTGTGTTATTTTTGAAGAAAAAAAATCGATCCTTTCGTTTCGAAAATTATTGAAAATAACGAAAGTGTGAATACAAATCGAGTATATTCAATGAAGTGCTTTTTATACAAAGCGAAAGTTTCATTTCACTTTGCTTTGTTGCGATTCGATCAAAACGTTACACTAATTGTGTCTTTGTACACGTCGACCAGAATTTTTGAGATTTCATGGTTTTTACTATTTACATCAGACTCCGGCGGACGAAGCTTATTTGTTTATCTTTGAAAAATGATGGCAGTGGTAATCACGCATCGTTCTATCCAGTGAACCATATTCATTTGCATGTATGAATGTCTCTGGTGAATGTACACGTTTGGCACTGAACCCAACAACACCAGTTAAAGCGACAATTACACCGCTCTTTCACCTGCGCTTTGTGAGTGTTGTAGCCGCGTCCGCAACACATCAGATTACAGCCGTCGGTACCAGGAGCGGTACGATTGCAGACACGACCGCGTGTGCCTAATGTGCCTGTGCTTAAATTGTCAACGCAATAATCAGGTGATTCGTCCACATAAACTAGATCTTCGGCAGTTGGAAGATTGTATTTTCGGTTTCGAACTTGCAGCTTACCACGTTTGTTGATTTTCACCTCGGTTCCGCCGTCGTACTTATCTTTTAAATAATCTCCAACCTGTAAGTAATCAAAGCAATTAATTGTAAAGAATTTAACAATAACTCTGACCGCGTAATACGCTTTAAGATGCGAAAAATATTGAAAATAACGTTTGTTATAAAATTGATTCCTAGAAAAGATTCACAAGTTTAAAAATATTTAAATCTCAACTGTGCAAATATACAAAAAGAAAAGCAATTTCAGAGCTTCGAAACAAATGTCAAATTAAATTGTTTTAATCTGTATTTGTGGCACTAGAAATCATTTCAAACTTAGCTCGAGCGAGTAGTAAAAACCAATAAAATCAATCACATTCTCCATGCTAAATATTACCTCTAGCGTTCGCTGTGCATTTTGGGTGTTGCCGCTTAATATTCAAAAATTATTTCACTCTGAACATCCGTCAGTAATCACGGTCGAGATTATGACTACGATCTGATCACATGCCTCTTGATTTAACCGACTTGGTACATAAGCAAATTGCATTGCGTTATCTATTCAAACTATGACGCGCTTCAAAGCGTGTAAAAATTTTGATAAAGCTTGCGTGTTTAAATGCTAGCGTGAGACGAATGCAAAGTATATCCTAAAAATTCAGATACAAAATTAAACTTCGAATTTGAAGTGAAAGAGAAGAGAAAAACTCTGGGCGGAAAAAAATTTTTTGCCTCCAGACTTGTAAGTGCAAATAAGCATCACTTTTTGACGAAAGCTGCGTCTCGAACTAATTTTTCACCAGCGTTGAAACACATCGAATAAATTTTATTACTAATTTGTCTGCGTTTCAATTTCGAACTCGTCATTTAAAATGCTTAAATCACACGAATGCATTAAAAGTGTAATTGCATGAGATAAATCTCGTTGATTAAATCGATTTTCAAAATACGTACGTATTGCTGTCGGTTGAAAGCGCTCATGACGTGAAGAAAACGGAAGCGAGAGAATAATTGAACTCATTTTGCAAGAAAATTTAAATCACACATTTGGCTATCGACTTAAAATCAGTAAATTTGTTGCTTTTGTTTTGTTTTTTTGTCACTCGTACAACCTACACTTTGAATTGAATTCTTAAAGTTTGCCATAATTTAATTCAAATAATAATTCAAATTATGTGCTGTATTAGGTGGCCTCTAATATAAGATTCGTAGTTATAAAGCGGATTTTTCTTAAGCTTTTCACAAGATTAAAAAGGTTTGAAAACAATGTTGTTTATGAATTTTTTTAACACATGTTCTCATTAAAAAAAGCTAAAAGTTCATCGACGCACTCTGATAAACTATCTACGCTTCAGTTTGTGAATGATGAGCGATACGATTACTCGAGTACGCTATGGCTCTCGCTACATGTTCGCTGCTTCATTTAATATTAGAGTTTTGAAGAGAAAGGAGCGTATTTACATGCTCGCAACTGTACATTTCAAAATTCGAGTAAAATTATTTGAAAAGCTAAAAAATTACGCGTTACAAGAATGCCCCCACTCAACCAATTACAAATGCATTTAGCAAGTTTAAAGTGCGCTAAAATATTTAAAACATGAGCTATAAATATTCATAAAATAACGAAAAAGGTGCTTAATTACGCTTGTTCTACACGTTTGTTTAACCGGTTGTAAAGCCGTATTTTACTTCATTCTATTTGCATACAGTCGCCGTGTACAAAATTTTCAAAGGGCGTCAATTCATTCACGCGGAAATTTCTACAAATATTAGGCGAAACGAGGTTTTACTTAAGTGTGTAGGCTTTTGAATATTTCTTTTCATTTGCTCAAACTTTTTTTTACTTTTTGAAGCATTTGAACACCGCTTGTTAAAGAATCGAAAAATTAATTTTTAAAACGTGGTTTTAAAGTGGCAATTTCGACATAATCTGTAACCACAATTGTTAGGCAAACAGGAAAAAAAATTGGCAATTTTGAAAGCAATTTGAATTCGAAAAATGTTGATAGGCAAAATTGCGTGAAATAAATGTTTTTATGCAAACTAATTAAAGCTTTACACTTGCCGTGAAATCGCTCGCAGCGACCGCAGGCAAATATTTTCAAACTTGTCCAAATGTTCATCAATTACGATGAAAAATTCTTCGTCTCCAGCAAATATCGATAGGCTGATCAGATGAGACGTTTCTCGGCAGCTTGTCTAAACTCCTTTACGATGCTCAAAGCCTCTTTTCTTGCCAAATGCGCGTTTAACGATATTAAAATTTTATTCTTTTTATCGAGCTAATAATGATCGTAAATTATTTTTAAACACATTTATAGTGAAGTGCGAAAAAATAACAAACGTAAATCAAATAACAATTATAAGATGAAAAAAGCTGAACAATTTGTTGCGAAGAAGTTTCGCGAGATGATAGAAGCGAAAAGTGCTCGCGAAGAATGCATAGAGCGAAAAAAATATTCACGTCACGGATCGCTGTATTTAAAACACTTGTCAAAACAGACTCAAACAGCTAAACTTGCCTTTCTTTCTAAGCAGCACTGCGAACGCGTAAACAACGTATTTCATTTTTAAGAAATGCAGCCCAGTCTTTAATACTCATCTAAATTCACTTTTCTTTGAAAGCATCCATTAAAGTCAACACACATCATCTACATTTTCTAAAAAAGATGCAACAATTAATTGCTCGATTAGCATTTTTCCTATCAAATAACGATATAAGGCACATTTCCAATTTTGGGACTCGTCGCTTCGGGATAAGAAACTGTTTTCACATTCGATCGCCGATATCCAAAATTTAAAAATTATTCTCGAGCATTACAATAAAAAATTGAAAAACTTTGAAAGCATAGCATTACAGCAGATAAGTATCGCAATAATTGGGATTAAAAGTATTTTAAAAAGCTTTTTAAGAGCTTTAACTCAAAATACGATTTTGATAATGTTTTGCTGGTAAAAAAACAAGTCAATTGAGGAAAAAAAATTCGCGTACAGGATTTGTAAATTCTTTTGAATTAGTCTAATTAAATGCTTTCACCTGAATATGTGAATATGCGCTAGGCGTAACCGTTTTCTCTGACGTGAGCGAACTATATTTATCAAAATTTTTAAAAACAGAATCCGATTTAAGTAATTAAATGTCTGCGATGAAAATAACATTTTGAAGTTATATTTAAATGATTACCATTTTTAAGACGATTGGAAGCAGTGCGCTTTAAAATTAAGCTTTTAAATTTCAGCCATTCGCTTCGAATTTGAAGAGCGTGTACAAAATCAATATTTAAACCATGTCTGGCAACTGAGGGTGGTGTTTATGTAGAAAAATTACAGCATATGCTTCAAAAAGCGGCGGACAAAGCTATGTAAATGAGGTTGCGTAATGTTTTAAACGAGAGCTCAAAGTTTGATTATTGGGGCAGGATAAAATAATAAAAAATTAGCTTGAAATACGCGCTTTATTTAACTAAATATTCGAGATGATAACTTTTGTAATTTAAAATCTCGAAAATCATCGTCAGCTTCGAAACAAAATAAAGCGAATGCGAAAATAGCATTCGCACTTTTCATGAAAATATCAACATCAACATCATTCATAAAAGTTTGTTTAACTCGAAAGCCATGTTTTATTCAAAAAGCGAGCGCCGTTTTAAAAATCGCTCGCGAGCTGCACGTTTATGATTTTTTGCTTTCGAATTTGTAATCGCCGCAATATTTTCTAGTCACATTCCGCTTCTAATCTCAAAAATTATGGTTTGCAGTTAAACACTGAGATTATTAAGTTTGCTTCTTTTTTGAAATACGCATTTAAAAACGAAAGAAGCGTAGGAAAAGCAAAAGTTAAAAACTGATAATCCCACTGTATAAGAGAGTCGCCGTCTGTTTTCGGATTCGAAAAAAGTAATTAAAGTTTGCAAATGAAATTGTCTAAACGCTGTCGCCGATTGCTTGAAAAACAGTAAATCGCCGATTTAAGCTTCTATTTGACAAATAAATGAAGCGAAGCAGTTTTAGTACTCACCTCTCTGAAGCTGGACAATTGCTGCCAACAAGTGACTAAAGAGCACGAGCCCGAGACACCGTGACATTTGCAGGTAACTCGTGTTTTACGTATTACAGCCTGAAATGAATAATTCAAAAGCAATTGTTTAAAAGTGTTTAAAATTTAATGGCAACAAAAAGTGGCTAAATTTAGACCGTTTTTCGCGCGAAACATTTTCAAAACTAATTGAAAAGCGCTCGAAAATAGTTTGCAAAAGAACGGCAAAAAAAAAATTTTATGAAACGATTAAAATTTGGAAGAAATGTTCAGCGTTAACGAATGCGAAGCAAGTATTTAGATTTGATTTCTCGCATGCTTTGCAACGAATAAAGCAACGCTCTGGCAAAAGCGGCAATAAAACCGGAGCGAAGTTTCTGTGTTCAGCAAAAGAGAGAAAATGAAATAAATTTGAAAAATGAAATGAATGGAAGGCAGAGATGTAAAGGGAGAGCAACTATTATATTAGTGCCGTCGAAGTCTGCAATTGTAAAAACGGAGAGTCAAGCATAATAACAGTAATAATCGGTTTGCGAGAAGTTGTAAGAATTTTTCTCGCTGCGTGCACAATGGCGGAGGGGCTTCGCTTTCGAGCGGTAATCTCTTTCATCGCTGCATTTTCTATTTGAGGACTACTTTAGGTCCAAATTGCGATATGCTCACTACAAGTAAATAACAATGGTATTGCTTCGCCTCTCTCAACTCGATGACAAGCAATTTGTTATTGAAGCTAACGATAAGTTCTGCTCGCCCCGCTGTTTGCAAATCGGCTTTTTTCTTCGCAAATTTCAGCCGCACTGCATACTCCCGACACTTACCCGTCTGCCGGCTTCGTTGTTGTGCAGATTCATCAACTTACGGCCCTGATCCGGTGACGATTTCGGAAAGTTCTTTTCGCGTTCGCGAACGTCTATAAACGATACCGCGAACCTGTAGCCGTATTCAATATTATCTCCGCAACCACCCCAGATCCAATCTCGCTGTAGATTCTTTGGCCGTGCTGCTCGACTGCAACCGCAATTCGAGAGTTGACCATCACGGCAAGCAGTGGCGATCGAATGCACCACGCCGGCTGCTGAGATCGAGTGCGCGAATGCTGCTTCTCTGCTCGCTGTTTGAAATGAAAAGCAAAATTCAATTGAAGCGAATTAGACATGGAAAGGAATGCACTCGTTTCGTTTTCATTTCACCGATCTTTTGTATCGGCAAAAAACATTCCTTTCGCAAGAATTCAATTTTGGTTATTGTGATCAAACGCAATTTTTGAGTGAATATGTTCCGCCTAATGGCCAAATGAATATTGCGCCTGACGGCGACACAAAAGACAGAAACTTTTACCGTCTGCTCGCAACAAATGCTAATTGAAGCAAATATAGGTCTTCTTGTCGAGCACAAACTCGACGAAAATAAAGGTACAAATTCTGCCATTGTGTGCAGTGAAAATTGCAAAATCCGAAGCATTCGCTCCATTCAATGAGCAATAAATGAATTAAGGGAGAGCTTCGCTTCTGACAAATTGTTCAATGCCTCTGCCATCAATCATTGTAAGTAACAGATATTAGTTAAAGCATAATTATTAACTAAAATTAAGTGAGGAGAGAATGCGCTTTTGGTGAGGTGAAATGATGGCCACTAATCGCGCAGACGATCGAGAACGAAGAGGAAAGAAAAAAGAAAAATGAAACACTAAAGCAAATTATCATAATCGCGATTTCTTCTGCGATCTCGTCTCCTCGAATCCTCTACAACAGTGTTTGTGTTCAAAAATTAATCTATGGGAGGCTTGACTTGGAAACTGCTTCGTGGCAAAGGAGGCGATCTGAGCGTCGAATCAATGAGATCGGACAACGAATTGCGAGCTTTATGTCTGTGCGAACATAAATCTTGCGTCCTGTTAAATATTAGCGGTTTGCCGTTTCGTTTCGCAAAGAGAACGGCTGATGTCAAATGATACGTTTATAATGAGATTAGAGGCCACTCGAAGCAACGGTCTTACATTCGCTGCGCTCGGCGAAAGTTTGAAATCGATTTCGTGTAATTACTCAATGTCTAAAGCAGGGAAAGCTCCGAGTCGATAATTCAACAAAGTATGAAATTTGCTTTGTTCTGTTCACTAAAACGGCAGCGGGCAATAAATGAGCCTTTGAGAATGTAATCGGCTTCGGTGGCTTAAGATGAGAACTAAATCCGAATTCATCTCATCATTGCTAACAATATTATTTGCCGACTGCACAGCCAACAAGATGCGAGCATTAAGCTTACCGATGTTCAATATCGGTCCGAATACAGTTGAGTCATCAAAGGTGGAACAATTCCATCTTCGTGCGCGGAACTGCCACTGACATTCGTCAATACCCATTCGAGCACCGCGACCGATAAATGGAATGTGGTCTTTGTAGAGGTTACAAAGCTGCGTTTGTCCTTTTGACAAGCCCTTTAACTGACTACACGATAATTTCTGCAGTTTTTCTTGAATGAGCTGTTGTTGAGTGAATGGTGTTTCAACTGATTGATATGATAGGGATGATCCTGTTATAGGATCCAACTCATTCATTAGACCAACTCCTTGCATCCCGAGATTCCTGTGTAAATAAATTCAGTTTGAGTTTAAAGGCAGTAAGGGCTAATATTATTTAAATTTTATGCAATCTTTTTGCTTCGGGATGCTTAGTGAAGCGAGGAATGTACATCGCATGAATAATACATCAAATAATCGCAGTGCATAAAATGCAATTGGTTTCATTGCGAATTAATTATCATGTTGTCAAAAAGTGTTATGCAGTGACCACTCGCCATTTCATCAATCTCTATATCAAAAAATTTTTTTCGTCTTTCGCTCTCGTTCTCTTCTAGCGGAAAACAGCTTGAAGCAAGTGAATTGAGAGTGGCTCTTTTGAAAGCAATAAACACTTTTTTAAACTAAAGCCGAACGCTGAAAATTCGATGAATTTGTTCGTAATAGTCTCTCTAAAAGGCAGAAATTTCTTCGAAGCGATGGACCTATTTTGAAAAAATATTGTCGAAATTGTTTCACGTGATTTTAACAGCGTTCTAATCGCTTATCAATTAGACAGAATGCGACTTGCTGCTCGCAAATTCTTAAATGTGGGCACAATATTCAGTTTCAAACTTCAAACAGCAGATAATTACTCGAGATTTTCTGCAACCGAGAGCAGGTTCGAAAAGTGATTCGTTCGAGTTTTCCACTTGTATTTAGAGCTTAGACAAAACTTAAAAGCTCAACACTCAAATTGACACAAATGAAATGTGATGAAACGAAGCTCGTCTAGTGTTATGACTTCGGTGTTAATTTAGACGCTGAAAAAAATTTTCTGTCTTCAAATAAAACGAAGCGATGAGGCATTAAGATGAGGTCAGGCTGAAGACTACTAATTACAATTTTTTGCAGGCGTTTCTGTATTCGAGGCGAAAATTTTCAAACCAAATGCGAAAAGTATAAACTTGGCTCCCAGCAAAAGCTCGCAGCGTTTTCGCCCGTGTTTCATTCACTGTCCGTTAAAGTGTCGAAGAAATGGCTTTACTCGTTTCTCACACAAAAAACATGAATCATTTATTAATAACAATGTGTAATTAAAACGGATAATTTTGGTGGTAACCACGGTGAGAAACAATACTCGCCACAAGTTGAACGTGCGTTACATATAAAGTTTGGCATTAAACGCTTGCAGTTTCTTACACATTCCTCTGTAATAAATGAATATTTGGCGTTTTTCGTGAAAAAAAATAGTCGCAAGCATTCTGGTACTAAAAGCTATTTTCGGCTAATTATGGGTTTCAGATAAAAACGCGAATAATTATTCGACCCACGCTTTGCAGACCAGCAAAATTTCACATTTCGTAGCAGAACCGCGTTTTTAAGACTATACACTGTGTTTACAATGCGGCAAAAGAGCGAAAAGCGAACTACGAGTAGTTTGAGTTCTTCTCTCTCACTTCTATTCTGCATTTATCAACTACTTTCGATCGTTTGCTTTACATTTTGGGCGTGAGTCGATAATGTCAGCGAATTAAATAATTGCAATTAAACCATCAAAGAAAACATTGTGCTCGCAAACGTGTAACCAAAATTTTCAAAACTTGTACGCTGAGAATAGGTCCGCGGTTCGTGTAACCGCAACGTTGAGAATCGACTGTAATAGGTGTGACGATAAAAGTTTTTCACGTTAATTGATGTCTACCACCCAAATACAAACGTTTTGTCGTTTTACGAATGAATCGCGAACAGCGCAAATAATGTGGAGCTCGGCATCAAGCAAACAGAGAACCGCCAATTCGCCGCACTCCAGCGCTTGGACTCGGTTTCTTCACTCTCGTCTCTATTCTTCGTGTAAATCTTGCGATCACGAAAATTTCACTCAATTAAAGTCAATTACTGTAAAGTATTAATAACGGAAAATGGGCGCTTTTGTGCACGCCAAATCGAGAACGCGGAGAATGAAATTTAGAGCCGAGCTAAGTAGCGAGAAGCGAGCTAATTCTCGCGGTTTCCAGCCGCGCTTTGGTTTTGCTATTCGGTGCCGCGTACAGCAGGTGGTCACAATCGAGTGGCAAAGTACAAATCTAAAAGGTGGGGGTTCTTTTCGAGCTTTTTTTCGCTTAAAAAAGCGGGTAGAAGAAGAGATCATCAAAGAAGAAAAGTACCGACGGCTTATGTTCAGAGTTTTTACCAGTCTGCCTATGCGAGAAGGAAAAATGCCACTGGGTTTTCGGAATTATTCGACTAAATCGGAACGCATTCACGAAGCGGCAGGAAATTCAACAACAACGTGGGCTTCGCCGGTGCGGCAATATCTCATTCGATCACAAGTCGAAGAAGTTTTTCTCACACTTCGCCTTTTTCAAGAAGAGCTGTCAACAGTTATACGAAGCAAAAACAAATTGTCAGTTTCACAATCAAAAGCGAAAGAAAATATGAATCGAATGTAGGAGAAAATCGAAGCGATTTAGCGAAAATTGCTATTTAAAATATTTTTATTACGCAAATAAGCCTTGCAGATGAGTTTTATACTGATGACTTGAAGAAAAAAACGTAACGCACATTCACTGAAAGAAGAAATTATTTTTGATGGCAAGATTCGAGTTTTTAAAAGTCGTAAAAATTTCGCACACTCGAATTTCGAATACCTATTTGCTGTTAAGTGCCTGCATTCACCTCAGTAATAACCCTCTACTTTTTACTGTTTGCCTTAAGTTGAGCACAAAGATTAGCTGTTTTGTTGAAAAGCACTCGAGAGAAAGACGCGCTTCTTCTCGTCTTTGGATTACGTATGTAACGCTGTACCCTCCGTAAACTCTGTAATCTAAATGCGCTTCTCTTTTGCCTTTCAATACCCACTTTCTTCTCGAATCATCGCAGCGAAAGCCCAAAAAAAGGCAAAACATTTGCAAACAATGTATAATTAGAACTTCAACTTCCCATCGCTCTCGCCGAAACTTTTTGTTGAGCGCAATAAACAGTGCAAATCTAAATGTTTTTTTGGCTTTCAAAAAAAGAATTTGCCGAGTGTACGCTTTTGTCGAGAGAAAACAGGTAAAAAAAAATGATTTCGAGCAGCACTATCGCGTGAATACGGCCTCTTCGCAAACACCGAAATCATTGCGCTGATTTATGGCTGCGAATATAATATCATTTAAGTAATTGCCAAAAATAACAGGTCTTTCGAAAACCAAAATTCTCTCATTTATAATCCTCTGCTCAATAAAAAACCATCAGGTTTCTTGACACGATTCGGGTCGACTTAAGTAAAATGATATACTCGATTGATATCGTTGATCGCATCTTCGCCTAATCAGCTAAGCGCTCGTAAACTTTCTTCGCTGCATTTTTTTCGCTTCTCAAACATTATTTTTCATTTTACGCAAAAAAAAAAAAAAATGAAAAGATATCGAAAACGAAGCAAATAAATTGTAAAGATGGAGAGATGGTTACACTTTAACTACTTACATCCACGTTCCCATCGCGACTGCAAAGTGTTGCGTTAGTAGTGAGCACAGAGTGACCGCGATCAAAGTGATCGGCGAATCCATTTCGCACAAAAGATTGTCGAAAATGTTGTCAAGAGTACGTTTTGAAGAATTGCTTTTGAAAATTTTGAATTGCAAATAATCCACTTTAACAGCGTCTATATGCGATGAAATGAGACGATCAGCTTCGTAGTCACATCGTTGCTTTTGCAGGCTTTCGTCCGCAGCAAGAACTGGTGATGAGTTGCAGTTGGAGAGAACACAAGTGAACAGAAGTTTTCGTACTCAGCGACGAAATGGATTCGAAATTTTTGTTATTGAAACGCGGTCTCTTTTTCGAACGCCGACAAAGAAGCAAAACTGTACCCACGTTAAAAAGAATGTTTCGTACAAAAGAAAGAAAGAAAGCGGAATAGAAAAGTGATGTGAAGTGCACCACCGATGGGCTTTGAAAACGCCAGCGACGAGTGTACTCAACGTGTGCCGAAAATAAAAGAACACATCGTTTTTTCGTTCGCCGAATGCGATCACAGTAAGTTGCTTTTCTATTCCACCAATCAATGGCCGCTCGCTGCGAGAACGACTTCGTCCATTGGATGCACGAATCCATTTTTGCTGTGTTCAGCATCAGTTGTGATTCATTTTGATCCGATTGCTTTCCGCGTTCAATGCGATTCTTCGCTTCGCTCACACTATACGCTTATTTGCTTATCTATTCTGTTGATCATCACTTTCTCGCTATCGTTCATTTACATTCAATCGTTTGTAACTTCTTTTTGTTTCACTTTTTTTTTACTCACTTTCGCTTGTTTATTTCTGATTATTTATCAAAGCGTTATTCGATTATTTATTTGTAACTCTATACGCGAGTAGAAATTAATCAGACGAAATGTGAAACTTTCTCAATAATATTTATTCGATTTCATTTTCGGTAGAGCATTCTTAAGCAATTTTTATTTTTAATCCGCCAATCTCTTGTTTCGCTTATTGAAAAACTGTTTAAATTTTATTATAAAAGCGATTTTATTGTTGTTAAACATATGAAGAAAAAGATGATTAGGATTCATTTGTCGAATCAATTAGAGTAGGTGCGAATTGAGATATCAAAATTTATCTGGTCAAAGCGAACTTGTTGCAATGCTTCCATTTATTCAACTTGTTTATTCACTGTTTACAGCTCCTGCAAGAATTTTTTGCTATTTTATTCATATAAAACCAGTTTGTTTAATGTAAATCGTCGACAAACATTTCGGCAGAGGTGTGCAGAATGCTATTGAGAACGAGTGAAGCAGAAAGGTTGAATTAATACGATGAAATGCGCTGGTGGAATTTTTTTTTTCTTTGCTTATTTGCAAATCGATGACAGTAAACAATTTCTTAAATAGGCAGTGAATAATTTTTCTATCGATTATTTTCAGCAAATGACGTTTTAACTGCACAAATGAGAAGATCACTTTTAGTTGAACTCTCTTAATAAGTAACAATTCAAAGTAAAATCAAATACTGCTGATGCAAAGATTCAGTCATTCGTAAAAGAACGGAGCTGAAAAATTTCTTTGAATTTCAAAAGAATTTAAACTCCAAACATTTGGTTATTTGATTTGTAATTACGAGTGATAGAAGCTTTGATACTAAACTAAACGATTTCTATGTTTTGAGCTAATGTTTTACAAAATACAATTGCAATTAATTGCAAATTTAATCAAGTAAACTATCAAAAGTAGCGAAACAAGAGAATAAACAAAATTGATGGTAAAGAGATTAAAAAGTTCGAAAATGAAGCGGAATTTAAAATTTTTTTCAAATCTCCATGTGTAAATCTCGCAAACACATAACCAAAGCTTGGATCTCTTGAAAAAGTAAATAAAAGTCAGTTTATAGTTTATAAAATCCCAAAAACCATTTGAAAGAAGGTTCGAAGTTTATCATTTTAAAATTTTTGCTTTTATAATTGTGATTAACACAAAATTTTTTAAATAATTAAGAGTGAGTACAATGAAAATTCAAAAATGAATTTGTTCAGTTTTGATGGATAGAATGAAAATGATAAATTTGAGAAATTAAATCATTTTTTGTGTACGCTCTTGGCCAGAAAAAATCGTTTCTCTTTACTTAAAACACGCTTTATTGCAAAGCAATAAACTGAAAGTTTTATTTGACGAAGGTGTTGAAAATGATAATTGTGCTTTTTTGATTTAAAAAATGTAAAATCACAACAAAAAGCAAGTTTGAAGCCTCTTTTCTCAAGCTTGGCCTCATTATGAGTGCATTGAAGCAATGTGGCTGACTTGTCTCACAAGAGATGGATAATAAAGTCATTTTCAAACACAAATCGATAAAATTTTATCTTACTAATAAGAAATTTCAGCATTGATAATCGAGAGTTAATAAATTTTATAAGAGTAGTCATATGCTTGAAAGTTTGAATGCAAAATAATTTTGTTAACAAAGTTATTTTAAACAGAATTTCTCATAGACAACAAAAATCTTCAAGCCATTTATTGGTTTCGAAATGCAGCAAGCAACTTTTTTTTATTCTATTTTAAACGAAACCAAGAAGGTAATAGAAAATTTAAGGACTATTGCTAAACTGATACTTAGCTATAAAAAATAAAAGTTTATCGAACTACAATAAAAACAATGAACAAAATTAGTATTAACAACGATTTAAAAGATCAAAATTTTTCTATGAATGAATGTATTTATTCAGAAACTTTTCATCTCATTCAACGAGCGTTTATTTGAATGATTTATTCGAATGCGTTTAATTCGAACCGCATCAAACTAAGTGACAATTTTACTAGTAAACTCTTACTACTGCGATATCAAAATATTATTTTTGTGTGAGATTAGATTCATTGAAGATGTAAAATTGTTTTTAATTAATTATCTTCTTTCACATGTAAAAATTTTACTTTTTTTCTTGTGTGTGTGATTACTTTCAAAAACTCTCGAAATTCCTTATTTTCAAAGAAGAATAATTTTAATTAAACTTCGGAACCGGTGAGAATATTTTTTTGAAAGTTTATTATATGAAACCTTTCCTGTATTCTGAGCAGAAAATTAATCTAGTTTTAGGCTTACAGGTTCTGCCAAAAAATTGCGCTAATTTAAATTAAATATTCCGGTTTTATATGGATGAGAGAGCGAAAAATTCTCGCAAGAACTTTACAATAAGTTTTTCATGAAAAGATAGCAAATAAACTTGTTCTTGTTTCATAATTCATAAAATTCTTGTTTCAATTACACAAATTGTTGTAAAGCGTTCACTCTTCATTGTGAATACATCAAATCGAAATGTTAAAATGCTATTTTAATTTGACACTTCAGCACAATTTTTGCCTCATTAGAATTCACATTTGCTATGTAAAAGATTTCATATAACCACAATTGTGCTTAACATTGTTAATCTTTATTCCTCAATCAGAGTTTAGTTCATTTTTGTTTGGTTGATTATTTTCAAAGCATTTTGCTCGCTCGATTTGGCAATGTAATTAATATTCGCCTTTGAAACACAAACACTTAAAAAAGTTGAATTCTAAATTAGCTTTGAAAAAAATAAATTAATAAAAAGTCAGAAAGAGAATATGTAAATAAGCAAAATGAAAAATCATAAAAAATTTGACGATTAAAAATTGGTAGGTGTGCGTGACAAATTAACTTGACGATTAAAAAATTAAGCAAATCGAAAAAAAAAATTTATGCAAAAAACTTACTTTTTTGCATTATCAAACCAGCTTTTACTTGACATTTTTCTAGTTTAGTGAAGAGGTAGTTTGAATTTCTTCGATAAACGTGCTTTGCTTGACAGCCAGCCCCCTAAATTTAATTAATTGAGGATAGAAGTTAATCAGTTCACCTTCTCTGTATGATATATTCGACGGAAAAGTGAAGATAACAAAGTGGACTCATTTGAGTTGGCATAAAACATTGGAAAAGTGTTTTTATACACAGCATCAAACCCTTTATTGACAAAATAAAATCATGTTGAGCGAATCAATAGAAATGATAAAAAATCATAAATTTTCATCGGCCTCATCCCCAAGTATGATTAACAGCAGGATCAATGTTTTTAAGTCTCAAAACCCAAGCCCATTTTGTTAACGGACGTGGTGGCAACGAAATTTCGGTCCCATTACTTTCCTTCCATTTCAGTTGAACTTCGCCTTTGTTTGTGATCAAGCAAATTACAGATTTATCCTTTGAGCCTTTTATGGAAGCAAGTTTTAAAATTCCATTGTCAGGCCAATCAAAAAATATTGCGTAAACCAAATCGTTTTGTTTCGCTGCAGTGTACCACACTTTATGCGTTTTAGTATCGTTCTGATATTTCCATGGCTCTGTCTTATAAATAGCATCACCGTTAATCAGAAGCCATTCACCGAGCTGTAAAACATTAATGTTAATTGCTGCAAATGTTTTCAAAATTATATTTCAACCTGAAGAAGTCTTTCTTCCATGATAGGATCAATGCGTCCATCATGTGTTGGGCCAACATTGATTAACAAATTGCCTCCAAAACTTAAAAAACGAAAATTTTGTTTTGAACTATTAGCAAACGATTTATTACCTTATTGTCTGCGCCAATGTCGTTAACAATTCTTTGATAGTTAAATAATCTTCGACAGTTCTCAACCTATTGAAGCCCCAAGAACCTTTATCAAGAGTCATGGCGTTTTCCCATTTACGTTTTTGCAGCTTCCCTGGATTAAATCGGTCTTGGCAGGTGAAGTATCCGCCGTGTTTGCACGGAATATTTTTTCCCCATCTATCGTTTACGACGACTGTTTCTTTCACTGGACTGAATAATTTTATTTATTTGAAGTTATTCATTTGTCAGTCTAACCTTTCATTGTAAAGCCAAGCGAGAAATTCTTTGCTTTGCCAATAGTCATCACTAGCCTCCCAGTCTCCGTCAGACCAGATAATCTCGACTTTATAAGTGTTTACGAGATCTCTCAGCTCAGGCATCGTTTTAAACTTGAATGCGCATTCGATTAGGTAAAATGAAAAAACAAGAAAGTGTCTTACGTTTACAAAATATTGTGTGTTGAAACTGTTGTTCTTATCTTGTAAATAAAGAGGATTGAACCATTCGTAAAGCGAATGATAAGCTCCAAAACGCAATCCAACTTTTCTTACAGCGCTGGCCAACTCGCCTAAAAATATTTTTAATGCACAAGATCAAATCGATTGAATTTTGTACCAAGCAAATCTCTCTTCGGACCGACATCGACAGAATTCCAATTCCACGATGTTTTCGATGGCCACAGTGTGTAGCCTTCGTGGTGTTTGCTAGTCAAAACCACATACTTCGCTCCTGATTGCGCAAAGAGTTTTGCCCAGTGATCTGGATGAAAAAATTCTGCTGTAAATTGCGGAGCAAACTCGGCATATGTGAAATTCGGTTTGAAATTTTCTCTCATAAAGTCAACGTATTCTTGCTTTTTGTAGCCTTTCCATTCGAACCAAAACCATTCGCTGCCGAACGATGGCACAGAAAACACGCCCCAGTGAATGAAGATGCCAACTTTAGATTCGTCGAACCATAAAGGAAGTGGTCTCGAATCAAGCGAATCCCATGTTGGTTTGTAATTCACTTCCACTGCGGTTAATTCGTTGAAAAAACACACACAAATAAGGAAGAAAATCATGCCACTCGTCTCACTCGACACCATCTTAATTTTAATTTGAATTTCACGAACAGTTTCGAGATGAAGCAAAGTGATTGTTGCCAATTTTGAAGTCGTCGCTTGGTTACTATCGAGTTTTTTAAAAAATTGAAAAACTTTTCATTTGTTCGCTCTATTGAACAAAGCGAATGATGAAAAAAATTCTCCATTTTAGACATTTAATGGTAGAGGCGAAAAAATTATCTCCCCCCATCAGCTATTAAAAGTGACGAATTTTCATATTGATCCAACAAACGATAGAAGATGGGCGAAGAAAATGGTTGGTTTCAGAAATTAGCTAATTGCCCCAAATTTCCCAGTGGATATCTAGAGGTTAGGTTCCACGGTTCTATAGCACATAGAAAAAAAATCGCAGATTTATTTATTTATTTATTTATTTATT